>ML787001.1:443334-473624 GCA_009831015.1 Picea engelmannii | reverse complement strand
AATGTTCAGAAGGAGGATTGGGGGTGTTGTTTTTGTTGTGGAAGACGGCCTTGGAGAGCATGCTCCAAAAAAACTCTTTTCACACAAGAAAAAAATTTCGCTTCTCGATGACAACAAGGGTTAGATCTCGGTTAGCTTACCCGAAAGATGCATCTTTTCCTATCTGTTTCTGATTTTCTGAGGTCGCACAAGGCACAGGGCAAAGAGCATATGCAGATCTAAAAGAGTAGCAGCCCGGAAAAAAAAATACAAACCGAAATAATCAAAACTTTGCAAAAATTTAAAAATACGTATTCAGATTTTATACCTCCGGATTCTGACTGTAATGGCCGTATCTTGGGAAAACGGAAACCTTTTCGAGTGAAACGAAAAGTGTTCCTGAATGAAAAGCGTGCTCCGGACACAATGGAACAGTCCTTTCAGCCCAGAAATGTACATAAATGCCAGAAAATGGAAATGAGGCAACTCGGCTTCACGATCTTGATCTACAACAGGAGCGGGTCTTCAAACAAGCTCTGATACCATGTTCGACAACACAGGTATTCCAACAGAGGAAGAACACCTTCAGTAACCACTCACATAACCATATCAAAGATCAACACACCGATGTTTTCATGTGGTAAAACCCCTACGGGGAAACATGCACGGCCCCAACCAACGCGGCCACTTGGAGCAGTTTATTAATGCAAAGAAAAAGATTACAGAGAGATTTTACAAGAGAGTTTCTCAAAATCGATCATCAGCAAATGACCCTCCATGCTATTTAAATAGAGATCATGGACCAATCGGGTGTTAAGCCACAGATCAATGGCCATTAATATCGAGGAGAGTATGAACCGTCAGATCACTCTATGTCGGGAACATATTGTGACCGTCAGATTGCCTAACTACAAATGCATACTAATGCATACTAAAGAAACACACTTTTACCTAACGACATATTAGACCAAGTAGATCTTAACTAATTCCTAAGTGTCTAAATATCCTAACATGCCTTCATTATTTAGTTTGACAATATGATCAAAATTGAGGTGTCCAAGCCTTCTGTGCCATAACCAACTTTCATCAAGTTTGCTTAAATGACATTTCTCCTTATCTTCCTTCAGAACATATACATTGTTTTCAGTTCTAACCCATTTTGGAATCAACTCTCTCGTGTTTACTGTCTTTATTTTACAATTCTTGTCAATAAAAGTGACTTCACATCCTCTGTCACATATCTGACTAACACTAAGAAGATTATGCTTTAAAACATCAACAAATAATACATCTTGAGCTTTGCTTCTTCCATTACTTAAGCTTAATATACCTTTACCTCTGATCTTTCCTGGAGCATCATTTCCAAAGGTCACACTCCGTGATTTATTTTCTTTGAGTAATAGGAACTTAATTTTGTCACATGTCATATGACTGGAGCATCTGTTGTCAATATAGCAGGTGTCTTTTTGTTTTTGAGCTGAAAACACTAATCCACACTTGTTATATTCATTCTCCTTCCAAGCCTTGACATTTTCATCTCTGTGATTTGAATCTGGCTTATAGTTTTTTAAGCGACAGTATGCAGCTTTATGTCCATAATTATGGCAGATGTAACATTATGGTTCATTGAATAAAGGATCCTAATGATTGTTATGTGTAATCTGCGTCCTTTTCCCAACCATCACATGATTTGCAGTCTATGTTTGTTTGTTACTTGGTTGTCTCATTCTTTGTTGTGGCAGATATTGCTCATGTCTAAATCTTAAAGAACAATTTACAACTTTGTGGCCAAAGTTAGAGCAGTAAAAACAATATCCATAGAAAACATCTTTGTACCTAGAAGATGGTTGTCTTATTTGAGCAGGTCAGTTTCTTCCATTCCGATGATTTCCTTGAGCAGAGGGTGTATTATTTCTTTTTTTCTACAGATTCAGTTCTGGTATCTTTTCCTCACTCCTCCTTGGCGGCTGATTCTCTTCCTTTGTTTCTGCACGTTTGTTGTTGTCAATGGTTGTATATTTGACAAACTTGGTGGATTCTTTGTTGCTTGGATGACCACTACTTGATCCGTCTTCATAACCCAAACCAGTTTTCAACTTTGAATTTCTTTGTGTATTCAGAATGGAGGCTAATTCTTATGAGGCTTTAATACTTGTCAAATTCTGATGATATAAGGCTTGAAATTTCTCTAGGACTTTTCTGACAGTCACTACTTCAGCTTCCAATTTTTCACCTTTTGTTTTGAATTCCTTTAATTGTTGTTTGAGGATGTATTCAATCTTCTTAGCTTCTTCTAAATTAACCTTCAACAAAGTAATTTCTTCATATGGTTCATTGCATGTTTTCTCATACCTGAGCATTAACTGTTTTTCTTTTCTTTTCTTTTCTTTGAGTCTATCAATCTCTTCCATGGCACTGACAAGTTCTCCTTCAATATCTACTATTGCTTCACAATCAACGAGCTCACTTGTTGTATCTTCAATGTTTAGATCATCTAAAGCTATTAGCATGATATCATTTATTTTATCTTCAATAGAAGAGTCACTTCTTTCATCATCTGAGGGGTCATCATCATTGTTTACACAAAGGATTTTCTTCTTAAAATTATTCTCTTTATAGACCTTCTTGTGTTTCTGCTTCTCTTCATCATCATATGTCTGATCCTTTCTTTTGTGAGGAAAATTAGATGAAAAATGACCTATCTTACCACAGTTGAAACATTTGAAGGGTGTTTTACCTTTGTATTTGCCTGATCCTTTCTTCAGTCTTCTCACAAAATTTTCTTCAATCTCATCTATATCGAAGTCTATGTTTTTCTCTACTTTAAAAGATGCCTCCCTTGTAGTGGATTTACCTTTGGTGATTCTCATTTCATAAGCAATTAGGGTTCCAAGAAGTTGATCTAGTGTCAATGTTTTGACATCAGCTATCTCCTCTATAGCAGAGACCTTTGAGTTAAATCTATCAGGAAGAGATCTTAATATTTTCTGGACTAGAAAAGATTCATCTATCATTTCACCTAGGCCTTTCATAGTGTTGACAAGTTATTCTATACGTAAGAAGTAATTATTGATAGTTTTGTCTTCATCCATCTTTAACTGCTCAAATTTCATTCTGTGGGTATGAAGTTTTGCATCTTTCACCTTTTCATTACCTTCATAACTACTTATCAACTTGTCCCACATAACTTTTTTTGAATCACAGTGCATGACTTTGACAAAATCGACTTCAACAAGTCCACCAAGGGTGGAATTCATTTCTTTTTCATTAAATCTAAACTCTAGCTTATCATCTTTTGAGGATAAGAGTAAAAGCTTCACATATCTCGTTTCAACGACATCCCAAACATCAACACCTAAAGACATTAAATGTGTTCTCATTCTTATTTTCCAAAAGGAAAAGTTTGTTCCATCAAACAGAGGGGGTCTATTAGTTGAACTTCCATCATGACTAGTCATGTTCAAGCTTATGGATCTACCTTTGATCAAAGGCACCAACTCTGATAACAATTGTTGGAAATATAACTAAGNGGGTGAATCAATTATGGATATAATCTGGATCAATTAACTTCACATTACCACGTGATTGCGGGCACGAGCTCTCTTCTAGTTAGCCCCCTATCGCATGTGACCTCTGGCTACGTCTTTGCGTAAGTGAACAATTGCAGGCACATCCAACAATGATTTGGGATTAACCTCTTTTCTCCCCGCAATCTACCACAAGCTGCCACGTACCCCTTCTCCGATATCATGGTTTCAATTGTAGCCTGCCCTCAGAAAATTAACTTTCGAGCAACTTATGATCCCACAATCAAGAGTGATCATCGATCTTGTGGTCTCTGAAAGATTCCATCGATAAATGGCTCCAATCTATTGTATTTTCTTGCCTTATTTTCTTTCATCCACACACGATCCTTAGTCTCAATGACCAAGTGACATGTTTCCCTCCAAACCAACGAACGAGATCAATTTCGCCTTTTGGGCTTCGGGAGTCTCGATTATCAAACTCTGCTTGCTCCCAGAGTATTTCACTTGGGCTCCACGATCTAATGATGCATGGTCTTATCGAATCAATAGTCACAATCTTTTCAGGTATTTGGGGTTCAAAAATCTCAACTTTCCAACCTTTGAACCTTCCTTTGCTTTTTCCCGGAGCTGACAATCCACTGATGTGTGTCCCTTTCAGATCAACGGTCACACTCCTCTCGCGTATTCGAGGTTTGGAAATCTCAACTTTCCAACCTTTCAACCTTCCTTTTCTTTTTCTTGAAGCTGAAAATCCACTGACGCGTGTCCCTTTTGGATCAACTGTCACGATCCTTTCGTGTATTCAGGGTTTGGAAATCTCAACCTTCCTTTGCTTTTTCCTGTAGCTGACAATCCACTGACGCGTCTCCCTTTTGGATCAACGATCACGATCCTTTTGCGTCTCTAGACTTCGGGATTCTCAAGTCTCAACTAGAAATCCTTGAAGTGAGATTTCTCCAAAATATGAGATCAGTTGAAATGTATTCCCCTTGACGATCAACGATTGAGATTTTTCTTTGGAGATTTTCATGTTCTCCCCATCCACAAACTTTCGAAGTTGTGGATCTCGCGCTACCTGTCCTCCTCGATGATGGATGACCCCAAACCACTTCGGGACTTCAGAACTTTTGGAAAGTGCTGGTGGTAAATATCCCGAAGAAAATCTCCTGGAGTGACATCACTTGATGATGTGGCATGAGCCTAGTAGCTGCCACGTGTCACTCAGATTTGTGATTTTCACGTACCTGAAATGTCGAATCAAATTGACACTTGTCATTATATGATTGCACCATGTGTCCTTTCCGACTTAGTCTTGCTGACATGGATCCTCATTTACTTCAGGACTTCGACCTTTAGGACATTGGGTATTTCGACTTTTCAAGTCCCCAATTCTTTTGAAGTGAGAATCCCCGAACAATAATCTCCTCTTAACTTTTATACCCAAACTAAATGCTGTTCGTCGATCATGTTCTTATATTAACGACTCGATATTTCTGCGATGCTACTTTTGTATCTTATCTTTTCCTTCCACTTTAAAATGATATGACGATTAACGTTTACTCCGGTTCTCTGGCTCTCCGACTCTCCAGACTTTGAGGATTTCAAATCTCAAACTAAAACTATCGAAGTGATTTCTCCAGAGTGTAACCTCCTCACATATTTAGACCTGAAACACATGTTGTTCGTTGATCAAGATCTTAGATCAACGACTCTTGCTTATCCTATCCTTCCACTTAAATCAATCCGATGGTTGTTGGTCCTTTGGATCATTGATCCAATGGCCATTGTTCCTCTTCCTCCTGATCTTCTGATCTCTTCAACTTAGAATATTTTCTATGTTTTCACGGGTCTTGACCTTTTCTCCACCTGCGAGTCCATTTCTTGGAACTTGTCTGCACTTCTGGAAACCGCTATCTCTTCTGACATTTCTTGTCTTCTACGCTCTCGAGGTTTGGTTCGCTGATGTTGTTTCCATCAATGACAAGCACATTCTTCTTGTAAACATGAAAACATAAGGAAGTAGTGAATTCATAGTCCCATTCGTAGAGAAGTGCCAGTATATGATCGAGATCAAGACCCATAATAAACAATAGAAAAGACAGGAGTAGGAGATTAGGCTAGGGCAGAGGCTAGTGCACATAAAGAACATGTTGAGGCATCCCAACCAGGAGCAGGTAATAACTCCTTGCTTGAGTCTAGCATATCATTGGAAAAATCGATTATTGCTTTCGTGGAGATATGTGGGTTCTACTCGTTACCCCTTGTGGAGCATAAGGAAATGAACTGAGAAAATTGATGTCTCCTCAAGTCATGATAACTACTTTCTTCAATGAGGAATCTCATCCCTTGACCTATTTATATTGTATGTGGTTCATGAAACAGGATGCACACTGGAGTACTACATGACCACTATCTCATTTTAGGTCTGCTTATAGGGAGAAACTCATTTTTTCCAAACTTTTGGTTCTTCTTTTAAACTCAACTTCACCTTTTTTCACCTCCCTTGGTTTCCTAACAGGTTCAGCTAATAATTCGCAGAAGCCAAAGGAATAGTTGAATCCAATCACCCCTAATCTTCAGTTTTTAAAAGTTTTATTCATGACGTGGGATTTTTTTTGTTTTTGTTTGAATAGTCAGTGCTAAATTGGGTTCCATTAGTGCCGACTATTAGCCAAAAATGTCATCATTTTGGGGCGCTAAATGGGGAGAAAATTACACCTAATTTAGTGCCTATCATCATCAAATTGTGCCTAATTTAGCACCTTGCTAGGTGTTGTCCCTGCTTCTTTCCATTACCTTGTTCAACCTCAACCTTCTCCATGACCTTCTAGTGACTTTTCATGTCGATTGTTTCCTTTCCCTTGGGAACTCCATACCAAATCAAGGGTACCCTATTAGCAACATTTTTATCATTGATGATGCGAGGAGGGAGTCCATGGAGCTTATAGACATGCTTGAATAATATATCAACAATCTCATAAGTTATAAGTAGATTAATAATATAATATATGAACAATATCAATGTTGTAGTAGAGTTATTCTTGGGCGAACTGGTTTTGTAGTTTTCCAACCCGAGGGGTGAGTGTTATCGTAATATTCTCCTTAGTGGGTGGGATTTCCATCATTGTAAGTGAAAAAAAGTAAAATAAATATATACAATAATATAAAAAAACTTATGATGATGACCACCTTATTTAGGAAATCATTATTTTAACCACCTCCATATATTTATGGGATTTGTTTTGTTTGTGGGTCCATAATTTTACTAGCATAGACAAATCACTTAGTACTATGGATTTTTTATACTTAACAAAAATATATGCTTTCCCCATTACAACACATGGATAAAATGTATGCTCGAATATTTTTTATGTAATTATTTATTCACCATGTATATTAATGAAAATACGCAAGTAAAACATCATGAGTTGCAAGGTAGAAAGTCCCTACCTTTAGCCTTGGAGCAGTAAAGGTTCAATTAGCTATTGGTTTCACTATGTTGGTCCATGCCCAAGTCCTTCCATAGCGGGGGCCACCTAGTAATTATCAGCTCCATGGTTTGTATCTTTTGGGGCTTCCACGGGGTTTACAGACCCCTCGAGAGTCTTTTATATTTCACTATTGTGAGCTCATTGTTATTCCAAAGAGATTTTGGGACTCTCTTTAGTTTCTCCTTACTATACTTTGTCTCTTGTTAAAAATTGTATTAGGTTTTCCATTTATCTTGTTAAAAATTAGATTAGATTTTATTTATAATTTAGTGTTGAAAACTTATCTTTTAAGAACCATTAGTAGGTCATTTTAGGTGGCGTGGTTTTTTTGAATAATAATGATAAATCAACTTGCATTTGTTGATAAAAATCAATGATAGTTTTCCTACTACAAATTTACAACTAAGTTATAATAATGTTTCTCATTATATAGGAGGCTAGATCCTTAATTAACTAATACATTAATGTAGAGGATCTACGATTATTCGACCGAGGGGGGGNCCGGGGGGGGGGGGGGTCTTTCCAATCTGGGGTTTCATACTTTTCTAGACTCACTGTTTCGACTAGGTTTTGACTATCCGCCCCCCAGGTTGTAGTTTCAGTGACGAGATTTGACATTTTTTGGTGGGTTTTTTTCATCTCTTCAGTCCACAGTCTAGGCCATGTCAGAACTTGAGATGGACGAGGTCAACTATGACCTCAACCTGTGGCAACTCTGAACCGCTTACTTGTAGGAGGAGATCGCATGTCCCTCCCCTTGGGATTCTCCCTACACCTCTTCTGATATATGCAGTTCCTTTGGCTCCAATATCAAGACAAGGGATCACGGTGATCCTTCTATCGATTCAACTATGCCATAATAACTCTAAACTACGAATTTAAACATAATGTTTTTTAGAGGGAGTTGCAATCTCTAACCTACAACTTAGATAATGAAAATTGGATGTTTTGATAATAATAACATGGCTCATGAGGATATATACATTGTCATAGTAGGAAACAATTATGTTAGGCCCTATAGGAGGCTTTTAGGCCTTCAAGGATAATCATAACTACTCATACCACCACACATGGCCTCTTACTAGTCTTCTAGTCACTTGAAATAGTGATGATGATATGGGGCCCCTTGCATGGACCGTGAAAAGAGATCATATTAGCAATATAATGTCAACACAATTCTCTAAGTACATATATGTTATGTGACTAATGGCATTGTTGTGTATTACAAGATCTAGAGGAGGCCATGGACAAAGGGTGTGGATGACGTAGACCTACTAAATCAACGAGAGGAAAGTGGGTGGCCATAGAATCAGACACAATAAAGGTAAGAAGACAAAACAACCTCAACCAAAGGAGGATGGTGTTTATGAATTCACAAATGCTACAACATAGACTAGATAAAGTTATATAAACTATGTTTTTTTTTCGAATCGAAAACATGATATCAATATGTCAAATCAATGAGTAAAGTGAGGTTTTGTGTTGGTTAGCATATTGGTTGAAATGATATAATTGGTTTACTAAACATCATTGACTATGTTGTGTATTATAGGGGCCAGATGAGGCCATGGAAACAGATCGTGTTATATCAAATAAGGACACAACAGATGTTGTGGGACATCAGGTAATCAAATTTTTACTTAACTTAGGAAGAATTTTGTTATACATCCATGCTTTTTCACAGCATTATTAAAATTTATAGTGTATTATCCAATATTGAAATAAATTAATGCATGTTGTTGATTATTTCAGATGGAGATTGGAGCAAGTGCACAACCTAAGTGTTCAACTAGAAAAAGAAAAATAAGATACGTATGTGGGCATGGACCTAAAACTATTAAATCATAAAGAACACAGTAGGTGGAAGAGGATATGATAAGGGATATTACAGACACAAAAAATGATTGCACTGAAGAAGAGGTTAGTCAAGACTATAGTACATGGGATGAATACTTTGAGAAAATTGTTGTTTTTGGATGTTCTATATGCCATGGAAAGAAAGAATTCAAACGAGTGATTGTACAAAGAAATTACATAGATGATGTGATTCCATTGGGTAGTATGCCTCCTACAATCGATTAAAATCCAATAGGAATTGTGGTAAGGAATTTTCCAATTTGATATAAATAACAAGTATACCTCTTTTAAACATTGTTTTCTATTATTTAAACAATTTATTTTTTTGTTAATGGATGCTTGCAGGATACATTTTTTGGTTTAGAGTATCCTAGATATCCGAATTCCAGCCTAGAGGGATATGATCATTTATTTTATGATACATCTAACAAAAATGTGTGCCAATATACCAGCTCGGAAGATGAAGAATTGATGAAAACAAGTAACAGAACAAGAGCCGGTTTAAAGATGCATAATTTGCTTAAAGACAAGGGGAAGGTGAACTACATACCCTATGAGAATGAATATGATGGAGATGATGATTTTCCCTTGGGTTTGAGATCAATTTACAAATATATATTTGACTGTCGACTATATTGTTCTTGGCCTAGTGATCAACAACTACCTGGAGTGTATGAGGTATTTCAATTTTGGGGTTACAACTACATGATACGACCCTCCAATATTTATGGAGAAAATCTAGGCCTCTTTATTGTTGAGAATTTACATGCAGGATCTAAACAGAGAAACAATTCACAACAAACCACTAGGATATTAATGACATATTATGGTCCATCATATTACAATTGTGAATGGAGAAGGATAGCAGAATATAAGCCTAGCATGTCAGCACATGGTCTAAATTTGAATATGTATACACATCATCTCCAATTAGAAAATGGAAAAGAAATGAATAGAGTCCATCTTATGTATATAGATGGATGTGCATACACAGACAACATATTACAAGATTTATAAATAGTAGTAAGGGAAGGAACCCTATTGTAAGACCGGATTGTCAATTTGTTGAGGTTATAAATGATAAAGATGGATATATGGAAAGAGAGTTTGATATATTGATAATGGTTGAGGCTATTATGGACCTTACCACTGGGGATGAGTTATTGATTGATTATCCCTTCTTAAAACACACTCCTGTGTGAAATAAAAGGGAAGAACAAGGTCTCCCTAAGGATGTTCTTAAGGACAGAAAACCAAAGAATAATAAATGAGTGTGGATTTATGTTTTATAAACCGTGTTGTCAAAATTGTGTTTTATTCAAATCATTGTATAAATAAAGAAATCTATATAATAATGTTCCATTATTAAATTGATGTATATATATTCATACGTTTTATATTTTAATTTATTAAGCCATATTTGATTATATTTATTTGAAATTGATAAATTTATGATTTATCCAATTGTTTCCAAACATTAAATAATTGTTGTGTTTGTTGATAGGTAGAAGATGATGATGAAAGAATGGATACTAATACCCAAGATCCAACTGGGATATTAATATTTGGACGGGATGATCCAAACCATCCTTTAAACCACACCAAGGAGAAAAGAGCATATTTAAAGAGAATTCTACCACCTGATAAATTTGAACAACTGATGAGATTGGCATACACTGATGACATGCCACCTAGCCTTACTGATGACGATCATGATAGTGAAATGCATTGCATGAAGAAGGATTGAATGAAATTCTTACAGGTTTCTTTGGGGATGGAAAGAATGATGACAACAATGATCATATGGATGGAAGTACCGATGACATAAGGGGTAATTACCACCAACACAGTGTTGATGATAAAAAACTAAAGACTCCATTAAGAAAGAAACAAAGACACCCATGTTCAAATCTGGTGCAAGTAGAACCTCAAAACTAACATGCACATTAATACTATTATAAATCAAGTCACTATTTGGTTGGTTAGACAAAGGATTCACCACCCAACTGAAGTAAGTTGAAATCTATTTGTTACAATGCATTGTCAATTGGTGTATGTAATTCGTTTATGAATAGTCCTAATATACATTGACATATCAAACTTGTTCATCATAATTCAAACATTCAATTGATCTAATCTTTGGAAATCTTACAAGGCACTAAAATCCAAAAAATTTCCTGAAGAGAATGTGTTTCCATCAACTTGCAGAGAGACATGTTAATTCTTGGTTGATTTGGGGATTGAATATAAGAAAATTTATTCATGTAAACATGATTTCATTTTATACATATATCAATATCAAGACAAGGTATAATTCCCTGTATGCAAAGAGAAGAGATATTGTACATATGTACAACGTTCTACAATTCCAAAGAAGGTTTTACGTCACATGCCAATTATAACTAGACTTCAACAAATGTTTCGTTGCAAGTCACTTGCACAATTGATGGAATGGAATGCAAAGAATAGGAGTAAATATGGATTCATGTGAATTTCGACCGATTCCAAAGCATTGAAACCCATAGAGGAAAAATGGCCAAGAAAATTCAAAGATGAACACCGTAGTATCAGGTTTGGTCTTGGAATTGATGGAGTGTGCCCATTCTATTTCATGAGCTCAAATTATAGTCTTTGGCCAATCATATTGATGGTATACAATATTCCCCCATGGATGAGTGTTAGAAAGGATCACCTTATGCTGACTCTCATTGTTCCAGGAAAACATCAAGTTAAAAACATGGATGTTTATCTTGCATCTTTTATTGATGAGATGCAACTGTTATGGAAAGGAATAAGAATGCATGGCATATCACACCCTCCATCAAATAGGACCTTCATGTTGTATGGTGTTCTATTTTGGACTATTCACGATTTCCCATGACTTGGTGTTTGTTCTGTTAAGATAATTGTTTTTACGTATTTACACTAATATTTTATTTTCATCCCAACTTTCATGCTTAGTTTTATACTATTGTTTGTATGTTATTAACCTTACTTATTGAATTGCGGGGATTCAAACAAAGGGGATATTTGCATGTCCAATACGCACCGAACAATTTCAAGGGCGATATTCTAAATATCTACATAAATTTATTTATGCAAACAACAAAGTTTTTCTACCACCAAATCATAGGTTTAGAAACCGCCATAAGAATCAATTTCATGGAAAAGTTGAAAATAAGGCCCTCCCATGATTATGAGTCCAACTGATTGGCTTAATAAGTATGAATATGTTGAATGGAAAGCTTGGCAAGATTTTTTTGATGGGGGTGATTCTATTGAAGAACCTGAACAAGTTGTAATTAAGATGCCAGAAGGGATGAAAAGGAAATCCATATTTTATGAGCTCCCTTAATGGAAGGATCTATTAATATCTCACCTATTAGATCCTATGCGCATCTTCAAAAATGTCCTAGATTCAATATTTTGACATATATCAGGCAAAGAGAATGACACCTTGTCTTCGAGGAGAGATATTGCTCTTTCGTATACCAAATTTGATAGAAAACATTTGTGGCCAAATAGGGAAAATGAAACAAATGCACAAGATCTATGGATTTTGAAAAAGAAAGAGTTAGACCAACTAAAAAATATCATACATTCAATAAGGACACCTATTGGCTATGGGCATCATTTTTTAAAGGTTTTACAGTTGATGGACACATCACATGATTTAAAACACAATATTTTCATAATTTTATGAAGGTATTATATATCATCATTTAACTTTGATTGGTAAAATTGATTAGGTACTAAAGATATTATGATATTCTATTGTGAAACAAAAATAACTAATGACCTTTCATAAATGTGTTTGACAAAATATCATTCCATTGGCAATTAGGGGGGATTCATCTCTTACCATTGACTTGATGAATTCCATAAGTCGATTGTCAACATTTGCAAGGTATGTGGTATGAAATGTTCATATATGAGAGACATAGAGATATTGTATTTCATTTTAATTTTTTCCTAAAGGTTCATACTAATTTAATGTTCTTATATTAGGTGGGTGACATCCAAGGAGATACACGAATGTGAAGTGCCAAAATGGAAGAAGGAAATTGGGTAAATTTTATGTGTATTTGAGAAGGATCTCCATACAAGTTTCATGGAACTACAAGTCCATTTACTTACACACCTAGTTTATGACAATGAATTGGCGGCTGTCATATCAATGAGGTGAATGGTTTTCTTTGAGAGGTATATGAAAAATCTAAAAATATATGTCCAACAAAAGGCACTTCCATATGGTTGCATGGATGAAGGGTATGTATTGAATGAAGTGTTTTTCTTCCTATGTGAATTCCTTGGTAAGGATTTCGAAGATGGGCCATACTTTTGCGATGAAGAATGAGCATAATATATTATTGATGGAGAAAAAACACAATCTAATGGTGTTCAAGTAGAAATTAGTAAGTAAACTCATTATCATTGTGGTTGTTTTTATTGAAATCATTAATTTACTTTGTAATTTATTTGTCAAACTAACAAAATGGCCTTTGGAGTTTGAAATAAACATGTTGACATGTAATAGGTGTAGATGAAAGTGTTATACTTGACAAGTTCATTATGTACCATGTGTACTTTATGATAAAATGGATTGATTTCTATGACAAAAAGAGAGAAGAATAGTTAGAAGCAAGTAGAGAATTTAAGAGATCGAACCCAAGGAATACCGACCCATTTCCTATTGATCTGCAAGGGGAACGGGGAAAACATTGCACACTAGAATGGGTTACTGAACAAATTCAAAATCAAATAGAAGATGCAGGTATAGATTCAAACATAACAGAAGATGAAATCAAAATTTCTAGAGGATGTGAAAGAAAGGCACAATTGGAATTTTACAAAATGTTGTTTCCTTACAATTTTGACACTATTAACTATTTTAATATTTGTCATTATATTTTTTTTAACCGAAATAAATGGTCTTTCACAAGCAAGGAAATATCCAACAATGTG
This sequence comes from Picea engelmannii, assembly GCA_009831015.1. Taxonomy (NCBI): domain Eukaryota; kingdom Viridiplantae; phylum Streptophyta; class Pinopsida; order Pinales; family Pinaceae; genus Picea; species Picea engelmannii. The sequence continues at coordinate 459,805 of ML787001.1, read as the reverse complement.
GGAATATGGTCAACATTATCGTGTATAACATGTAGATGTAAAGAGACGATCCTTCAATTGTGGCATCATGGTTGACTTCAAGCAATCCAGTCGATCAAGCTCGAAAGATAAGAATATTATTGAAGGAAATCTACAATATGTTGGGAAAATACAAGAAATTATTAAGTTGGATTATCGCTCTTTTAAATGTTGTATTTTTAAGTGTAGATGGTATGAATCATTTGATAGGACACGAAGAAATGATACCCATAGTGGATGTTTTTCTATATATTCCTCAAGGTTACCACCGGAGGATAAGGAGCTGTATGTTCTACCAATTCATTGTGAGTATGTATTTATTTAACTCAAACAAGAAGTGGTAGTGATCAATAATCTATTAATACATTGTTTATTGAGAATATATACATGTGTTTATCAATCAATAAAATTGTTATAACATACCTCTAATATATGTATGTACTCATTCATGTGCAAGTATTTTTCTATGAATATATTCTGGACCCAAAATGGATGTTTGTCATACATTATGATCCAATATTAAGGCATGTATTTGACGATGCATTAGTCGATACTGAGCAAAAAAATGATGGTCAACAAAATGAGATAGAGGGGTTAGAGAACATCGAATAAATTGACATCCATGATGATGTTGAAGATGGTTATGTTCAGGAACAAGAAGAAAACAACCCAGAGTTAGATGATGTTATGGAAGACAACAACATGGATGGTATAGAAAATGATGATCCAAATACATCTGGTAACAATATGGATGGTCTACAGTAAAATTAAAATTATGATGAAGATGATGCAGGTCAAGATGAGGATGATGATAATATTAACTACTTGAAATATCATATGAACATTGACAATGATACACTAGATGACATTGTTGTAGAAAATTATGTTAATGACCAAGAATTCTAAATTTTCAGAATTATTTGTAATCCATGCTTAAAAAATGATGATTCTTATGGCCTAAACTTTGAAATGGATCACTATTATTTGTGTCAATACAAATTACCTATTGAAATATCCTTAAAGTGTTCAAGATATGGTATGAATTGTTCGCAAAAAAAAATAGGATTACTTGGATGCTTCTTCCATTCATTTTGTATCAACATATGTTCATGAAGACACAAAAGTTAATAAAATATTAATGCACATATCTCATAATTATTTGAATAATAAACTTCGTTCACATAATTATTTTTATATTGTTTGCATTTTAATGTTGGGCATAATTTTTTATTATGTTTTATTAAGAACTAAACATAAATAATTAAACAAAATAAAATATTTTAATCACCTAGAATTAGCTGAAAATTTAATAAATTAAAGCTCAATTTTAGTTTCATATTTCATATCAAAACATGAAAATTCAATCTCAATGATTTCACTAAGTCTTAAAACCCTCCCATACCGTCAATGCATTCTCCTAGTCTAACCATGTAAAATTTCAACACATATAGTCACATTTTGAAGAAATTTCAACATTGGCCCCATTCACTGCTCACTGTGTTGGGTCAGTTGATGACATTGTAGATGGGTGTCTTTGAAGACATTACATGACATTTCAAGAGAGTTCCAACCAAGATTCTGTAGATGGGAATGACGAATGATGAAAATGAGACTGCATAATGAAGGTTCATACAAACATGGAGGATGTCGAATATTATCCGAGGACATAAAGCATCATTGCGTCTTGAAACCCTCACATACCATCAAGCTATGTGTCTCATCTAACCATGTCAAATTTCTACGCATACAGGCACAATTTGAAGAAATTTCAACATTGACACCATTCACTTCTCACCATGTGGCGTCGGTGGATGACATTGGTGATGGACATGTTGAAAGACGTTCCATGACATTTCAAGATATTTTAGAGAAATATTCTATAGATGGGAATGAGGAATGATGACAATGAGACTACATGATGAACATTGATGAAAACATGGATGATCTCAAAGATTACGTGAGGACATCAGTAATCATTGAGTCTTGAAACCCTCGCATACCATCAAGGCATGTGTCTACTCTAACCATGTCAAATTTCAACGCATAAAGGAACAATTTGAATAAATTTCAATGTTCACCCCATTCACTGGTCACCATGCGGCGTCGATGGATGACATTGGTGATGGGTGTGTTGTTTGAAGATGTTCCATGACATTTCGAGAGAGTTTCAAAAAATATTCTATAGATGGGAATTATGAAGAATGATTACAATGAGACTACATGATAAATGTTTATGAAAACATGGAAGATCTCAAAAATTATGCGAGGATGTAAGGAAATATTCTTCAATCTTGATACCCTCACATACCATCAAGGCATGTCTCTAGTCTAACCATGTCAAATTTTGATGCATGCATGAACAGTTTGAAGAAATTTCAACATTGGCCCCATTCACTGCTCACCATGTGGCATTGGTGGATGACATTGGTGATGGGAATGTTGGAAGATGTTCCATGAAATTTCAAGAGAGTTTCAACAAACATTCCATAGATGTGAATGAAGAATCATGACAATGAGACTGCATGATGAACGTTGATGAAAATGTGGATGATCTCAAATATTTTTTGGGGACATCAAGCATCCTTGAGTCTTGAAACCCTCACATACCGTCAAGTCATGTGTCTAGTCTAACCATGTCAAATTTCAATGCATACAAGAACAATTTCAATAAATTTCAACGCTGTCCCCATTCCCTACTCACCGTGTGACATCGGTGGATGACATTGGTGATGGGTGTGTTGGAAGATGTTCCATGAAATTTCAAGAGAGTTCTGAAAAAAAAAACTAAATCCCCTAACCCCTAAGCCATTGACCCTTAAATCCTTAAGCCCTAATCCCTAAACCCTTAATCTCTCAACCTTAGTTAATCACTAATCCCTTAACACAAAATACCTAAATCCTCTAACCCCCAATCCATCAACCCTTAAACACTTAAACCCTAATCCATAATCCATTAATCCATAAACCCCTATGCCTAAGCACTTAAACAATAATCCCATAGCCTGTAATCCCTAATCCATTAGCCATTAAACTACCTAACTCGTAAGCGCCAAATCCCTTAGCTCTTGACCCTTCATCCCTTAAACCCTAACCCCTAATCCCTTAACCCTTAATCCATGTACCCCAAATACCTAAATCCCATAATCGTCAAATCTCGTATCCACTTAACCACCAACACCTCAACTAATTAACTATTTAGGCACATCCAACACTATTTCTGGTGTTATTTCTGACGCTATTTATGGTGATATTTCCATTGATATTAGCACCTACATGTTTTGGTCGGTGAAAAAAACGCCAGAAATAGCACCATCCCAATAAATATCACCGACCTTTTTAAAAAAATGGAGAAAAATACACTAAAACAATCTTTGGAAGAAAAAAAGGGAGCAAATCACATGGATTTGTTGTAGTGTCCCGAATATCTAATTTTTCCTTTTTTTTGTTTGCATCCTCTCCACTTCCTCTTTTAGATAAAAAAATCTAGTCTTTAACCTTTCAATCTTTTCTTTCTTTTCCCTTAGTAGTGTAATTTGATCAATACTATTATCTTCCATCTATCTTTTTAAATTCTGAACTTCCTCTTGGGTCTTTTGCAGTTGTCCTTTTAGTGACTGGTTTTCTTTTGAAATATTTCCTTCCTTTTTAGTATCCTTGGTTGTCTTCTACAAATCATCCTTTAAGGACATGATTTCATCCTCTTGAGCATCGAAAATATTTTATTTTTCGTCTAGCTTGTTCATCAAGATTTTTTCTATTTTCAACGCTCCTTCTAATTGTACTTTCATAATCGCATCATCTAATTCCTATGCTTCTTCATACTTCAGCAATTGATGCCCATGATGCTAATTTTTTCTTCTCTCTTTTCTTAACTCAACAAGAGAAGAAATGAGTTCTTCTTCTCAGAGAATTTCAACATCTTTTTCATCTTCATATTTTTCCATTCTACCTTTATTTGATGAGTCAATACTACTTGTCCCTTTTGATTTTGCTTCATCTTTGAATGAATATCCTTTTTCCTTGACTAGAATGGAAGGTGATTCCACTATGGGGGTTTCTTTTGAGTATAAACTTTCAAGGTTGTCCTAAATCTTTTTGGATGAAATTTTTTTCTCTACTTTGGCCTTCACAACATCATAAAAACTATCTAAAATTTCATTCTTTGCTATTGCATGGCATATATATATATATATGGAGTGTAAATACGAAGGCATACTTACAAGCTCTTGATATTGATGTCTAGAATTCATTCAAGAGTGGATATAACCCTCCTAAAGGTTGACCAAAAGGGGAAACTGCAAAGACAATATATATATATATATATATATATTGTCTTTGCAGTTTCCCCTTTTGGTCAACATTTAGGAGGGTTATATCCACTCTTGAATGAATTCCAAACATTAGTATCAAGAGCTTGTAAGTATGCCTTCATATTTACAATCCATGAAGAATAGTCTGATCCATCAAACCAGGGAGATCTTTTTGGAGAGAAGTATTCCCTTCCCATGTGTGTGCTGTAGGGATCTTCCTTCTAGTGGTTAAACTTTGTTTGAACCTACTCTAATGCCAATTGTTGGAACCTTTAGAAATAATGAGAGGGGGGAGGTGAATGGGTATTGTATATTTTTTATAATCTTTAACACATTAAGCACACTTCATTAATACATAACATTCTAGCAATCACATAAAGCCATATACAATACATAGAGAGTTACATGGAAACCCAAATGAGAGAAAAACACAAAATATGTTATTTTATAATTCATTCATTACAATATCAAGCTACGAATCGAGAGGGACAATACCCATCCTTGATGCAAGATCCAAATTAAACAATATACATATTTCAATCTATCTACAGTAAGCACCTACTTATTGAGTTGGTGAAGGATCCAACCCTCAGTGCAAGCTCCAACTTGCAAAAATTACTTCAACTTGTTGCAACCAGGTCCAATTGACCAGTTTGGTGAAAGCTCCAACCTTCACAAGCAAGGTCCAACTTGCATATAGGATCCAAACTATCATTGAGATAAGGAAATAAATCCTCAATGAGCTTTAACTCACCCTAGCACCACCCTTCCATACTATATTCATTTTTCTCTAATAAAAATTCATTGAGAACCTAAACCTTTCATAAGACATTTCTCTTCAATTCAAAATAGATATGATATATCTTCAGTTCAGTTCCTTTGAACATTTTACAAAATCTTTTTCTTCTTTTCTCATGTGCACCCCTACAAATTCAATCAATGCACATCCTGATTTATAATATCTTTGCCTAATTTCAACTCAATGTATGTGGATTCATAACAATTATATTATGGATATATATTGACCAGATAAAGTTCCTGTTAGTTACACTTCTGTCTAAAATAAAGTATGTGGATGCATGACAGTTATATTGGGGAAATATCTTGACCACACCAAGGTCTCGTTAGTTACACTTCTGTCAAAATAAAGTATGTGGATGCATGATGGTTATATTGTGGAAAAATATTGACCAGATCAAGGTCCAGTTATAGATGGACATTATTTGACTAGAACAAATGGACCAAATCTTCCTATGGATGAGCTCCATCTCATCTCCTAAAAATTGATGCAACAACTTATATTCTAGATTACTTAATGCGCAACTAAAATGGGAGCGCAAGACTCAAGTCACAAGTCTTCATCTTGTCACACTTTCCATGTAGAATGCTCACCCAATTTCCCCATCAAATTGTTAGTGCTTCTTGGTGACTCGCTCACTTTACTACCAAATTTTCATTCATCCCATCGCATTCCACTCTGTTGCTTGTCATACGAGCTTCATCTCGTAACACTCCACTATGTCATTTGTCGCACTAGCTCAAGGAGCCCTACAAATTTTCTTCTGTGCAATCTTCCACACAATATGTCGCAATCCATTCCATCACACAAGCTTCGTCTAGACACACTTCACTACATCGTTCGTTTCACTAGTTCAAATCACACTTCATATTTTCTTATGCGCCATTGACCCTTTTTTGCGATATTGCTCTTCTTTTGACCCATTGATCCTTTGATCCTTCTGCAAACTATTTTTTTCATCCTTTCATGACTTACTACGTCATACTTTTTGACATACCTTGTGCACCATTAATACTTTTTTGCACAGTTGATCCTTTGACCATTGATTCTTGTGTGAATTTTTTTTTCATCTTTTCAGGACTTCCTCTATTTGTGCGTCATGCTTTATGTTATTCCATGCCTTGTCATAATTTATATTATTGTGTGCAATTGTCATACTTTATGTTATTGCACACACTTTTGTTTTCATCCTTGTTTGTTATTTTACTATAACTAACCATGTCCATGACCACTTTGACATCAATTACAACATATGTGCAACAAAATGATTAATTTTATCCTTATCGTCAAAAAAAATTGTCGAATTTTGACCCCATATATAGTAGTGAGTGTTTGAAAAACCATTCAATACCTTCAAGTTCACCAAAAACATTATTAGCAGAGATAATATTTTTTCTTGACCCTGCATAAAGGGGTTGTTTTTCCTTCTCAAATAGAGGTACATCATGAATATCATCAAAGTTTTCCTCATTGATAGGATAAAATATGTCCTTGATCAATATATTTGTCCCATCATCATCAACTGTATTATTGTTGTCATCTTCCTCCATAGGATTAACTTGATCTTCAATATCCATACCATCTTCCTCAGATTGTACAATAGTATTCCTACTACTAATTGTTATAACCCTAATTTGCACCATACATGCTTACCTAGCATCAGGCCATCTCAGATCACTTCTTTGCCAAAGCACTGCTGAAAAACTCTTTGAAAAACCTCTTTTATAAGGGCCCACACACCCTACTCCATTACTACACATGTGTACACACTAGATGACCTAAAACAGCCCGTGTGGACCTACAAAAGCAAGAAAAAAGGAAAGTTGCCGACGGAACACACAACTTTGGCTGAGTTAACTGAAACTCTTGGCCATGCATGGCCGAGGGTTCATCCAAATACCTAGTTTATTCTAGCCTATAAAAGACGGGTTAAGGGTCCCATTTGGAAGAGGAGAATAAGAGTAAAGAAACTCCGCCCAATTGCACATTCCCATTGTCCCAACCCTTTAGGCATCCTTATGCAAGAAGAGATACAGAGAAAAGAAGTTGGAGGACATTTGAAGAGGGGCCTAAGATCAGGTTCGCGGAGAAGTGGCCGGTCTCGACATTGTAAGTTGATTCATTAAAGTTAATAATAAAGAAATGCTTTTCATGACCCACTATATGAGTTCTTCATAGTTTAGTAAATATATGTTTGAATCTCTAACCCATTAGTCTGTAGGTAAAATGTATGTGTATTTTGTTGCTTGTTTTGTATGCAGGTCAGCCTTGGGAGGAGAGTTTCTAACAAGCGATCAAGCATGAAGAAGGATCAACATTGAATGTCTGGAACAAGGTATTTTGGTCTAACCATGTACTTTCTTAAAAGAAATGGGGATTAGGTCTGGGGACGAAGGTAGAAAGTAGGTTTCTTTTGGTCATATCTGCATGCATACTATAACCCTATTTGCTAGTTCGTAGGGGGATTTCCCACCACAACAAAATTGGCGACCATACTGGGGAAGTCTCTAGGGTTTTTGGGAATATTTTTGGGTAGTTTTAAAAGACTGGTTTTCTTTCCTATTTTTTGAAGTTTCTGCAAAGTCTGAGCTAACATAGAGTCTGGTCTTCCATACTATCTATCTCTGTTATTTGCTTGAATGTGTTTTTTCGAGACCCACAAAGGTGCACGTGGCCTGCATAACATCTGTACGCGTGTACCCGTGCCCTACTTTCTTACAACCCGTGTGTAAATGCTAGCTGAAGAAGTAACAGTAGTGTGTAGATTCCAATTTTTGTTTGAGGTAGTCATCCTCTTCCCTGTCAGAATCAGTCATTCTCAGGGGTTTTCTGGAACTCTTTCTAGTCTTGGTTGTTTGCAGTCTCATCTCAGATTAGTTTGTTTTATGAATTTTTTCCTTACATTGTTTTCTTTTTTTGGTTAAAGAGAGTGTCTAAGCCTTCAAGAGATCCTGGTTCTTAATATCAGTGGTCTCTTCCTCATTTGGATTGTCTATTTTTATTTGTTTCAGAGTTTTAGAGATACACACGGCCTGTATAAGGCCAGCACATGTGTACATGCCCTCTGGCTCTACACAGCTCGCGTGCACATGCTTGCTGTTGAATTGTTAGTAGTGTTCTTGTGAATGATAGTTTTTGTTGAGGGTAAGGCAGTCATCCTTTCCCTTGACAAGAGTTATACCTCTCAGTTTTTTGAATCTCTGCCCTAGTAGTTAGTATCTTAGGGTTGATCTTAGCCATATCTTTCTTTTTTCAGTTAAAAGTTGCCATACAAAAATTTTATTTAGGGTTTTTAGACAAGAGTGAGATTCCTTTTTTAAGTTTCTAGTGTGTGATTTCTTGAAGTGATTCTTTGCGATATGCGATTAGGCCAGAACTCTTTTCTTTGTTTTTGATTTGTTGATATTTTTCCTTTTTGCTTTGTCAGCATTCAAATTAAAAAAAAAAAAAATCTTTCATTTTCTTGTTTGGTTGAAAAGTGTTGTTTTGCATTAGTAACCATGGAAATTTTTTTGCTTTCATAAGTTCTTGATAGTTTACTTAGATTGTAAGTAGCTCGTAGTCGAGTGAAATCTTTCTTTGAGTTTGTTGTTCAAAAGATCTTAGAAAATGTTTAAATTTTTTTTTTTTTGAAAAGTTGTAAAAATTTGCGTTAAGTGAAAGTTGTTTGTTTCTAGGTTTCTGTTCATTTTTTACTTTCGTCTTTCAAACATCATTAGTTTCACTTTCATACCCCTTGACATAAGACAAGCCATAAAATTAATGCTAAATCTAAAATTCATTAGACTTTTATGTTTGTAGGGTTAACCAACTAGTTCAGGATTAGGTTGGAGAGGAAACTCTTCAAGGCCATTAAAATCAAACATTAGAGTCTGAGTTAGGGAGTGTCCAAGTACAGTATCGTGAAATTTATCCAGGACCCCCCTCTAACACAGGGGATAAACATGAGGTCGCGTGCGGAAAGGTAGTGGAGATAACCCCTCCAAAGCTGGACCAATCGTAGTGGAGAACACATATAGAGGGCTTGTCTTGGGATTCCGTCGATTGCATTTTCCACAGAGCTTCGTGGGTCTCAAATCCATTCAAGGTCCTCAGTTTTATTCTGGACCACTTTCTCTTGATACCCTTGACAGGTTTTGGGCTTGATACCCTGCTCATTGTGGTCTACCCGACTTTCGACTGTACCCGCCTGGTGACTGTTCGCACGTTGGCAACCTAGTTGCCTATCTTTTTTAGGGTCATACATAGGTGACTACGGGGGTATACCACGGGCCACACTTTGTAGAGTATACCTGGAGGGTGCTTCCATTTTCAAGTTGCACTTGCACCAACAAGTTTCTCTAGTGTTGGTTGTTGTAATTATTCTTCCAATTAATTTAGTGTTTGCCTGTCTTATCTTATAGGGACTTTTTTACTTTGTGTTTCTTTTGAACGATTAGAACACCCTAGAGTGTCTTTGATATTCTCACACAGTGGAGGATCACGAGCTCCGCCAGTCGTGAAGGATTCTTGGCCTACCGTCGATTACACTAGAGCCACCCCCGCCGCCCCTAAGGAAAATGCTAGATCAACAAGGGTCTTTTGAAGCAACCAGGTCACAAGAAACTGTGCTTGACCAAAATCCAGAGGAATCGACCATTTTAGACCTTAGAGTGAAAGATTTTGGCCTCATTGAAACCTCCACCATTGATCTTTTGGTACCCACCATCGTACCATTCATCCTTATGAGTGCCAAACAGTGTCGCACACAGCAATGGAAACAAATGTTGTTACTCCTTCTGGGAATTATTCAATTCCCACTACAGTTGTCACCACAGGAGATTTTCCACCTCCTAACCCACCGTCACCGGTCCGAGCCACCATGGTCTCGATTGCCTCTACATCACACAGTGGTCCGATCCTGTCTCTAGCGGTGGCCACAACCCCTTTCACACCAAGTGCGACAGGCCCTCCGTTCTCATATGGGATGCCTACTTCAGGTACAAGTCCTGTACTTTCCTACTCCACTTCACAGACTTCAGGTCTAGGGGAAGGGAGCTCTAACACTCCTCTGCAAGGACACATGGGGGGCAATCCTTCTCCTTTTAATGCTTTCCCTTACGGGGCAGGTCATATACCTCCTTCATCCCCTTCACTTGGTGGCATGCATCAGCAATCCGCCGGGCCACCTGAACACCATAGTTTATTTGGAGCGGGGAGTCAAGGAACACCTTCGCATAATATGCAAGTAGGTTCAACATTGTTTTCTTTGTTCGGTGCATTTGGTAACAACGCCTTCTCGTCAGCTACTTTCCCAACTGGGGGAAACCTCGGTTTTGGACAACCTATTCCTATGCAGGGTACTATTGCTGCACAGAGGGCACACCCAGGTATTTCTTCCACATTAGGGCCTTGGAATTCTTGGCAGGGATCCATTCCCTCATTAGGAATGTCGATCTGGGGTAATTATTTTCATAATCAATGGAACCCCAGACAAAGCACTATGCCTATCCCTATGGGACCGACATGGGGAAACACTTCCCAAAGTCCTTCGAATGTAATGCATGACCAACCATCTATGTCCTATTTTGGAAATCAGCCGATGATGTCTCCGCACACGTAAAATCCATACGCTGGCCAATGCCATGGTTTCTACCAGAACCCAGGCCAGCAGTCGAACGTTTCCTGGCAACCTTGTGCCAGTCAAACTCCAGGCCCCTTTTTCCTAGGTTATCATCAACAACCCAAACTACCCTTCTTGACAACTTTGCATTTGCTAGACTTGACAAGGTTGTTGAATGACCCTATCTGTCATGATCTGCGTTGGCCTCCTATGCCGACGAAGTTTCCTTTGGACATCCCAAAGTTCGAAGCCAAGCCTAACGAAGATCCAAGAGATCATGTGACTACCTTCCATCTTTGGTGCTCATCTAACTCGTTGAAAGACGACTTTGTACAGTTGCAATTTTTTCAATGTACTCTCATTCAGAGTGCCGCTAAATGGTACATTGAGCTCGATCTCTCAAGATACTCTTCCTTCGGTGAACTAGCGATGGATTTCCTAAACCATTTCCAATTACCTGTGAGATACGACACTGGCACCGAATTGTTGGCCAATTTCTCACAAACAAAAGTGGACCATATCTCTGATCACATTCGAGAATGGAGATGCCGAAAGAGTTTAATTAAGGTACCACTCCCACCAACATTCCTACTCAAGTGGTTTCTTAAGTCTTTGGTCCCACAGTTGTCCAAAGACATCACAACATCGGGAGTATTTTCCAAAGAAGACACCATCATGAGAGCTCAACAACTTGAGCTAATCTATTCTCAGTCCAGTTTATTATACGAGATCTTGCCAGATGCATCACACTCAATACTTGATAAAACTAGACAGAGAGTTGGACCACATGCCAATGGTATTGTTGGTTCAGCACAAACAAAGCCCTCTGAGCAACTAACGAATCAGTTGCAACAATTGTCTATACAACACACAGTGGCCAGTAAAACTACTGCTTTGGCTGCTCCCCCTACCAAAACGTCAGATGTACACATAGTGAAATCGACTAATCCAAAGGCCACCCAACAGCCTGTAGGAAAGAAAAAACAATGAAAGAAGGGTAAGGGGGATAAAAAACCTACCGATAATGCTGGCAGGGACAACACTGAGAAACGAAAGGCGAGGTATCCATGCAACTTATGCACGGAAGACCACCCCACCCATCTATGTCCTCGGCTTGCAGAAGCCCAAAAGTTTATGACACAGCAACAACCTGCTGTGTTAACCAATCCATTTCAACATGGGCAAAATCTAACCCAAGCCTCTGCAAGCATGGAAGGGGGCAACCAAGGACCCTCTCCATCTTCAAACAACCCCACATCCATGAATGTATATATGGTGAAGGGTGATGCTTTTATATCGACTAGAGCACATGAATATAGTAAACCAATCACTTCTAAGAAGGGCAAAGAAGCCGAACTCCCATCTCTTCCTCTACAGATTGAGAAGACGTTGGGTGAAACTATGACACACATCCCCAAAGGTGCGTTTAAAAAATCTTCTCACAACCCAAACACAAGGGCCGCCCAGAACTATTTTGTTGTAGAAGATTTATCACAAACCCCTTGTGTGATGTCCGCTTTGGAGGTCCTCCAAAGCTTCCCTTCCCAGAGGAAATCCTTGTTAATTGCTTTAGGATCTACCGATACTTGTAATCCGGGTACAATCATGCTGGATACAACTAACCTAAAACCTCGTCTGCCTTACCACGTAGCATTTCAGATAGTAGTGGCTTATTCCACAAAAAATGTTACTCATAATATATTCCAAACGGTGGTTGATGAGGGTGCCTCGACATGCGTTATGTCGTTGGCATGTTGGAAAGTCGTTGGCCAGTCTATTTTGTCTCCGTCACCTACTCTTCTTACTTCTTTCGACGGTCATTCGTTCCGACCACATGGTATCATTCCCTCTTTCCCAGTGCAGCTAGGAGGGAAGACCGTGTGTGTCGAGGTAAAGGTAGTCGATGCGCCCCTCGACTATAACCTCTTGTTAGGGAGGAGTTGGACTTATGCAATGCAAGTTGTGGTTGCCACAGTTTTTCGAGTCTTGTTGTTTCCACATGAGGGCCGGATTGTGACCATCGATCAATTGTCTTTCTCCAGACCTGACCCTTCATTGGGGGCATCCACGGTCCTAATGATTGATAATCCTCAATCAGGCGTGGTCAACGTAGGGGTTGGTTTGTGCCCATCTTTGATGGGTACCTTCGATTACCTGCCCCCTCAAGGCGATATCAAGTTTATATCCAGTCACCATAGGGTTGAGATTTTTCAAGTTTCGTCGTTCCGCATGACTTACTTCAATGATCCATGGATACTTCCCTCCCCATCGAACACGATGGATGGGACAAAGCACCCGAGCATGTCCATGCCCTTGTCTGCAGCTGAAGTAGCGTACTCTTTAGTCCAGCGAGCTTCAACCAACACTGATCCAACTCCTTCACAAGAGTTCGATCCACTTCTAGAGCCTATTTGGGCTTAGATTTCTTTCGCTGACACCGATTCATTAGACTTAGTCTTGCCCTCTGATGAAGCTATAATTGAAGCAATGACTAGTCTAGACAAACCCTGGGAAGATCTTCATCACAGACCATACTTCCTCCTAGAGTTAAGAAGAATCGAAGCTAGAGAATTCACCTTGACTATGACTGGAGATAGGTCTTGTCCTATTAATCCCTTAGCTACACACAAGATCTATGTTGAGGGTAATATGGAAACCATTGCTGAAACGATACCTATCAATATCTCCAGAACCCCTGGTGTCATAGATAATGTTTTCGTCGGAGCATACTGCTCCCTCGAGGAGATGTCAGGCATCGACCCACAAAGAGTCGATCATGAGCTAACTTTGTTGTTTTTTAAGCTCGATTTGAGATTTGAAAGCAACATCTGGCGAGACTACATTTATGCTTTTCGATCCCATCTGGATCAACTGAGAAAAGTAACCTTTACGGGTCTTCTTTTAAGCCCTTTTCAGACCCTCTAAACATGAAAATATTGTCGAGCGATCTTGTGGACGTTCACGATTGTTAAACTGAAATTTTAAGTCACGTCTATTCAGAGGTAGTTTACCCCTTTTTTGGTCCGGACGATCAACTGTATGAACAAATGTATAATCTATGGAACTTCAGTTCTCTAGAAGAGTACCCTCAGGTATAATTTTATCTCTTTTTCGGGCCCGAGGGACTAAACTTACAAAAAAGGAACCCCCTTGGAGTCCATAGCTAAGCTCTTTTCAGAATCCCTAAAATTGAAAATATCGTCGAGTGACCTTATTCTTTCACACTTGTTAAACTGGTCCAGAAGAACATTCCTGACGGAGTCCATAGTTAAGCTTTTTTCAGACTCCTTAAAAATGAAAAAATGGCCAAGTGATCTTGTCCTTATCACACTCGTTAAAATGGTTTTGAATAGACGTCTTGTCAGTGCTAGTTTACCCCTTTTTCGAACTGACTAGACTATCTTTGAAAAAGGTACCCCAGTGGAGTCTCCTTTTATGTTTTTTCAGACTCTCTAAATATGAAAAACCACTGAGCTTACCTTCTCTGGGCTTGTTAAACTTACGTCGAAGGACATTACCATTGTGTGTCTTATTAATCGCATTCACATACTCATGTCTTTGGCCTAATTCTGGCTCCATGTTTCTCTCAACTGAACCATTTGAAGCATGCCTTATACGCAAGCCTTGTCGCATTTTGCCTTTACATTTTGACACCTTTGGCCCCTGGAGGATTTTTCCTGGGTGTCCTTTTCTTGCATATGTCTCTTTGCCCTGAAAATCCCTGTGTTCTGTGTGCTTGGAACTAGTATGTTTGTGATACAAGTGGATATAGGTGGCCACCCACCTTCTCCAACTGGCCCAAAACATGTTTCTGGCAATTTTGGTAATTTACTATTTTTAGCAGTTTTTAACTTCCGGGGCCATTTTGAGGCCCTAAACAATGTTTTTTGAGAAAATGGGGAGAAACATAGATTAATGTTTCTCATCCAAAACTTGTATTCCTCGGATAGATAATCTTCTCACAGATGCGAGTAGATGTCACATCTCTTCTCAGAGATAAGCTACCACCATTCTAGCGAGTCTTTCACTCTGTATTTTACAGCCTCTGTACATTTATTTCATTAATAGAAATCGTGTATTACTGTATATCTGTGACTCTTTTTTTATTTCCGCTATATCTCTGTTATATTGTTGTCTCTCTTGCAACATCTCTAAATATTTATGCGTTATATCTCTACTCTCATTTCGTGCCAAAAATAATCTAGATCAGTGGTATCAGAGAAGGCTGCTCTTGATCGTTTTTTCAGTGCATGTCCCCGACGAGGTTCAAGTATATAAATTTGGGTCTCGATCTTGTCTCTCTTGAAAAAAATCGCACTTGCACACCCAAAAAACCCTCAATGGAAAAAGAAAAGAAAAACGACGGAGCAGACGATCCTATCAGTCTGTTGCTTGAGCAAGCTCTCACGTGACAGAGGGACAAAATGATGGAGAATTTTTCCCACATCCTTCAATGCCTGTCGATAGCAACAGGTGAATCTTCATCAAGCGACCATTTTGGAGGCACATCGCCTATCAAGGTACAGGTTAATTTTGATATTCCCGTATTTGAAGGTCAAATAGATGCAGATGCCCTAGATAAATGGTTAAATATCCTAGAAGGTTATTTCTCTGTTCATAATTTTTCAGACAAGTAAAAGATCACCTTCGCACTCCTTAAGTCTCTCCCCCATGTCAAACATTGGTGGGAAACTTACTGGGAGCAGAGTTCCATAGAGGAGTTTGGAATATATGGGGCCGAGCCCACTTGGAATTTTTTGTGGATGCGGTAAAGGAATAGTATTACCCTGTTGGCAACTATGAGGACCAGTACATGAGATGGACCACACTGCGACAAGAGAGGGGCCAAGAAGTTCTGGAGTTCACCAATACCTTCCATACCTTGCGTACCAAGCTGGGTATCAAAGACTCCGAGTGACATTTGGTTCTGAAATACCGTGGGGCTCTACACAGATACATCCAAACTGAAATGGATTTTCTGGACATCTCATCACTCGGTGTTGCCTATCGATATGTTGTTAAAATCGAGTAGAAATTTAAGCACCAGAACAAATGGGAGTTCGGGTCTGCAAATCCGCAACAAATAAATTATGACAAAGACAACCCTAACAAAGAGTCTCCCAAAAACCAGTCCAAGACATAGGAAAAGAAGGGTCACGAGAAGACAAAGGACACCGAAAAATGGTGCGATTTCCACAAAAGCCCCTGGCACAACACCGATGAATGTCGCTCAAAATAGTCATTAGTGGTTGAGATCAAAGACAAGGAGCCGAACCCTGATTCAAAATCTGATTCTGAAAATACTAGTAAAAGACAAATCATCGATGCAGACCCCACTGCTATTGTCATGACCGCAATAATTCAACCAGAAGAACCAATAGATACTGAAGAGGGGAAGCACCTTTTTCATTCACAGATGTGGGTGAAGGGGACCCCGCTGCATTTTATTGTTTATAGCGGAAGCCAAAAGAACCTCATCTCAGCAGAGGTCATCAAACAATTGGGATTGTCGACAACACCACACCCGCAACCATACAACATCGGGTGGCTTTGCCAAGGACGAGATCTTCGTGTCAGCCAGCAGTGTCGATTGTCATATGGCATCCAACCCTTCAAGGATGAGGTATTATGTGATGTTGCCCCACTGTATGTCTGTGATGTTCTCTTGGGCCAGCCATATATGTGGAAACGCCATGCTATCTATGAGTCTCGACCCCGTAGTGTCATTATTACTCTGGGGGG
>ML787001.1:424278-443284 GCA_009831015.1 Picea engelmannii | reverse complement strand
GTAGTATCTCATACTACAAAATTCATCTTCTCCACAATCTGTTCAAAAGGGGAACAAAAGGATACTGCAACCACTACAGCCTCGGCCCAAGCACCTTCTATCCACCAGAAGCAGGTCGACAAGGTTGCAGCAAAGCACAAAGAGTCCTTCTGCACACAATCATCTAAAATAGCCAGACTGGTTAAAAAGGTCCAAACCTTCTAGCCAAAGGTTCGTGATAGCCTTCAACAAGCTAAGCAAGGCCACTTCTCCAGCAAGGCAAGCAGATCACCAAGATTCAGTTTCAGCAATCGCTTTCCCCTCTCCCCCGGAAAATTAACGCAATGGAGACCATTTCTTCCTAAGGAGGGAGGATTGATCCAAGTAGATATCAATGGCCACCCACCTTCTCCAACTGGCCCAAAACATGTTTCTGGCAATTTTGGTAATTTACTATTTTTAGCAGTTTTTAACTTCCAGGGCCATTTTGAGGCCCTAAACAATGTTTTTTGAGAAAATGGGGAGAAACATAGATCAATGTTGCTCATCCAAAATTTGTAGTCCTTGGATAGATCTTTCCAACGAGCTATCATACACCTAAAACGAAGATCGTATGCAAAAGTTACGACCCCGGGAAGTTCATGCAGCAACTCACCCAAACGGGGCCCACATGACTTTTGGCGCTTCATCTCCCAGGGTTAGGTTTTTGGATGTCTAGGGTTTTTTATTTTACTTTTGTTAAAAAGGCCCTCAGAGCCTCATTGTAATGATCATCTTCTCAGGGATGCGAGTAGCCATCACATCTCTTCTCAGAGATAAGCTACCACCATTCTAGCGAGTCTTTCACTCTGTATTTTACAGTCTCTATACATTTATTTCGTTAATAGAAATCGTGTATTACTGTATATCTGTGACTCTTGTTTTATTTCCGCTATATCTCTGTTATATTGTTGTCTCTCTTACAACATCTCTAAATATTTATGCGTTATATCTCCGCTCTCATTTCGTGCCAAAAATAATTTGGATCAGTTTGCGACACTCGATTCTCCTTTGTAACGTAACATTCTTTTATTCTTTTTCCAAAATTATTGAAAAAGACAAAAAAATCAAAAATACCCCAAAAAGAGGAAGGGAAAAGTATTTTCTTTATTGGCATCATAATGAGTAGCCCTTGGATAAAACACATTTGTCCATTTGTTCGTCAAACTATGGGATGTAATATGACCTTAGGAAGTTGTTCTCACTACATAGAGTTGTGTCCTCCTCCATTTGGTTATTCTTCCAAACATATGGAGAGTTTGCGTTGCCTCCTGCTTCGTAAACTTATGATTAATGCCATGCTGCCTAAGTCTCATCATTTTTCGTGTTGTTGTCCAAGGGAAGTTTCTACCAAGCCTGAGTCGACCCCTCTGCAATTTTTTTCTTGCCCTCATACCCGACCATCCTAAATTTCCAATCAAGTCCTTGTTCAAAATCAATGAAGCCTTCAGTCTGATCATCAAGATTATCTAGTCCATGACCGACGAGCCGTCGAATACCTCTGGGTAGTGAATACGTACACTCATATTACACTCCTACTTTGAGTTTTGAAGATTTTGAAGTTGTTTCTCAAGCTCTGATCAGGCTGTATCAGCTTCTAGAAGATGGATACTCGATATGTATATCTTTTTGATTTCAAGATGTAGATACATTGTGTATTGTTCACGGCTACACTTTATAAGTTATTTGACATGGATCTACAGTGTATTTGATTGGTATCCATGATTCTATTTTATCCCGAGCATGGGTATGCTCACCTCGGTGAGACATTTGTTATTTTTTAGATGGCACCTCCCAGTTCTTGGTCCCTGGGCTCACTTGTTTGGCACATCAGTAAAGATTGGTAATGTATTTTGGCCATCAGATGCTCTTCTGACCTCACACATTAGGGGGCATCTATTATAACCCTAATTTTCACCATACATGCTTACCTGGCATCAGGCCATCTTAGATCACTTCTTTGCCAAAGAACTGTTGAACAACTCTTTTAAAAACCTCTTTTATAAGGGCCCAAGTGCCATACTCCATTACTGCACACGTGTACACGCTAGCTGACCTAAAACAACCCACATGGACCTACAAAAGAATGAAAAAAGAAAAGTTTCCGACATAACACACAACTTTGGGTGAGTTAACTGAAACTCCCGGCCATGCATGGCCGAGGGTTCGTCCAAATACCTAGCTTCTTCTAGTCTATAAAAGAAGGGTTAGGGGTTCCATTTGGAAGAGGAGAATAAGAGTAAAGAAACTCTGCCCAATTGCACATTCCCATTGTCCCAACCCTTTAGCCATCCTTGTGCAAGAAGAGATACAGAGCAAAGAAGTTGGAGGACATTTGAAGAGGAGCCTAGGATCAGGTTTGCAGAGCAGTGGCCGGTCTCAACATTGTAAGTTGATTCATTAAAGTTAATAATAAAGAATTATTTTCTCGTCCCACTATATGAGTTCTTCATAGTTTAGTAAATATATGTTTGAATCTCTAACCCATTAGTCTGTATGTAAAATGCATGTGTAGTTTGTTTCTTGTTTTGTATGCAGGTCAGCCTTGGGAGGAGAGTTGCTAACAAGCAATCAAGCATGAATAAGGATCGACATCGAATGTCCGGAACAAGGTATGTTTGTCTAGCCATGTATTTGCTGAAAAGAAATGGGGATTAGGTTTGGGGACAAAGGTAGAAAGTAGGTTTGTTTTGGTGATATCTGCATGCATAATATAACCCTATTTGCTAGTTCGTAGGGGGATTTCCCACCACAACACTACTAGGAACATTATCTAGTACCATGAACCTATGAGGATTTTTCTTTATCGTTACAAACAATAAATCAAATTAGTGTATATAACAAATATTAAAACAAAATAATTTTTTATAAATACACTCAATACAAAGACATATATTGAAAAAATTACCATGGGACAATATTCATACCCATTTTCAACGTGCCCATAATCCCTACTATGTTTTTCAACAGTTGTTTTTAAAAGTCTTCTTATAATAAACCCCCGACGTCAACTACAAGGGAAATAGAATTTCCCATCACCCTTTTCCTCCAATGCCTCCCTTAACCTAGCAAGTGTCCTTTCATGTACTGGAGTAATTTTATTATATGGAATTGTAATTTCTTGTTACAATGAAATCCACTGAAGAAATGTGTGTGTAATATATGAATATATTCTTATAGTAAAAATGTCATCGAACACTGACCCCATATGTACTAGTGAATTAATCCATTTTTTCTACTAGAAAATTGCACATTATATTAAGATATATAATCTGTTCACATTGTCAAAACTATTACAACCATAGTACTCACCTTGAGTAATATCCACTAGCCATATCAGAGAAGCTACAAAGTAAAATAATGATCCCTTAAAAAAAAACTAACATAAGGGATTGTCCAAATAGTTGACAAAACTTTTACAAAAAAAGTTTTTTTGTCTTTCATTCATACCAAAAATATTACCATCCTATATGACTTCTCACAGATAGATTCCACTGAAGTATCAACTAGTACAACTTTAAAAAGTGTCTTGGTCCCTCATGACCATCTACCCACTGATTGTAAGCTATGGATCTTGGACGCGCAGTAAGGGCCTTTTTTGATAAAAGGCCATTAATCCATTGTCATCATAGATTTATTAAAGGTTTATGAGAGTAGTTAACAATTACTAAACAAATAAAAACCATACAATTTTACCACATAAGCTTCAAAGCTTCACTATAAGCAAGTAAGAAAATCAAACAATAAAATATAACTAGGCCAAGACAAATTGTATAGTCATTAAATCGCATTGAGTAGACATGTTCATACAGATCTACTAGGCAACAATTTGGGTACCCAAATAAAATAGGGTCTAAGGGTTAGGGATCCAATGTGGGTATTTGAAAGGAGACAAAGAAATATTAAAATTTTCTAACCTTCAAAGTACAAAATCCAATCTATGTAGATCAAGAATTGAATGTGAAATAAGTAGTTGATAGAAAAAATACTATTTCATGCATCAAACAATGACCAAAAAAATCTTTTACAAACGTCACATCTACAAACAAATTATCGAAATATCTCACCATCATCAGACTTCTGATGAACATTGACCATGTCAAATTTGACCAAGTCAACGACTGTTAAATTATTTCAAATGGGTAATTGTCCTTTTCACACATGTGTTGATGTGTGTCAGACTTCCAACGAAAGTTCGTCGTAATACCAATGACTCCAAAACATCATCGTACTTATGATGAACGTCAAGGATGATCTAGATTATTTTAGGAATGATATGAAGGCAGAGACATAACAGAGATATAAAAAATGATGACAAAGAGATATTCCAAGGAACAGAATAATACAACAAATCTCAGATTCTATTAATGATTGTCTAAAATACAAAAGACTGTAAAATGAAAAAACACACAAGCTAGCTAGAATGGTGGTATCTTATCTCTGAGAAGAGATGTGTTCGATATTCTCATTTGCAAGAAGCTCATTACAATGAGGCTCTAAAGGATTTTTCAACATAAATCATAAATGAGAAAATCTTAAACATCCAAAAACCTAACCCTAGGAGATGAAGCACCAAAAGTCATGTGGGCCCCGATGGGGTAAGTTGGTACATCAACTTCCCGGGGTCATGACTTTTGCATACGATCTTTTTTTAGGTGCATGATATCTCATTGGAAATAACTATATGAGGAATAAACATGTTGTCTTCCCACTCTATATAAATCCTATAGTGTGACTTTGGTGTGCCCAAAAATCGTTTTTTAGGGCCTCAAAATGGTCCCGAAAGTTTAGGACCCGAAAAACTAGGAAAAAATACCAAAATAAAAATTGGTCTTTGAGCCAGTGCAATAGGTGAGTGGCTACCGATATCGAACTAGATAATTCCTCACCCCTTAGGAATAAATGGTCTCCATTTCTCAAGTGCCAACATCATATGAGGAAACTTATGTTGAACCTGAGTCCTAATGAGCCACTTGCCCTGATGAAGAAACTACCCTGCTTTGACTACCCAATAGAGTTTGATAGTCTGTTGGAGGGTGTCCCTTTTCTTGGTGTCCATGATCCTATATAATGTCACATGTTAAATTACAGAAGGATTTAGTTCTGTAGGGGCCAATTGCTCGACCATGTTCGAAGTGTCCAAGAGAGGTGAAAAATATGGTCGAAGCAGTTCCACATTAAATACCGGGTGCAAGCCAAGGAAAGGAGGACTACTCAATTAAAAAGAGTTCTCACCCATAGCCTTGGTGATGGTGTAAGGCCTATATCAGAGTAGATGTATATTATGATGGGATCATGTGAGGTGCTCTTTCTGCAAATGCAACCATACCTTATCTCCCACCTGAAATTTGTGCAGTACCTGATGTTTATCGTGGTGTTGCTTGTACTTGGCATTGGATTTCTGCACAATATCATGAAATTGTTGTTGGATGCACTCAAACAATTTGGTTTCCTGATCAACCTCTTTCTGAGAATGGGAGGAATCCTACTGTGCGGCTGCAATGGGAAGAGCTACATCAATGAGGGCCATTGGTTAGAACCCCATGCACACCTGAAAAGGGTTGTGGCCAATAGAGTTGTGGATGTATTTTTTCTATCTATGTTGAACATAAGGAAGTATTTCATCCCATGTGCATGGATGTTTGTAATTATACAGTCCCAGGATTTGGACAATCATCGTGTTGACTAACTTTGTTTGTCCATCATTATATGGGTGGAAGGCACTCGATTTGGTCAGCTTGGTGTCCATCATCGACCATAGGTTGTACCAAAAGGTGCTCAGGAACCTACTATCTTGATTGGATATAAAAGTTTGTGGTATCCCAAAATGAACCCAAACATGTATTAAGAAGAGATTGGTGGTGGCCTTGGTTGTGATGCTCCTATTGTAGGGTGCCAAAATTGCCATCTTAGAGAATTGATCAACGACCACGAAGACACAGTCATTCCCATGCTTTATTGAAGGAAGACCAGACATGTAGTCCATGGAGATGGAATCCCAAGGCCTATTTGGTGTATGAATAGGGATGTATAGGCCTTGTTTCTTGATGGTGGGCTTGGCAATGGCACAGGCAGTGCATGATCTGATGTACTTGCGATAATCTTGTCGAATGTTCGTCCAATAAAAATTATTTTGCAGTACTGCCACTATCTTTTCTACACCAAAATGTCCCACTTCACGACTTTAATGAGCTTCCCATATCATCTTTGCATGCTCGTTTGAAGGAACATAGAGATGGCTCATATGGCATAATAATCCATCCTAGAGATGAAAGTTGGGAACTATTTTTCCTGTGCTCAGTGTCTGATAGGTAGTAGAAAATTTAGAGTCATTTTTGTATAATTGTGGCCATCCAAATGTATCATGTCGACGGGAGTTAAGAACTGTGGTTAGGGATTCCACCGGGGGTCGAATGAGGCAATCTACAACATGGTTGGTGCTACCCTTCTTGTACTTGATATTCAAGTGGAATTGTTGCAGGTACATGGGACACTTTTGATGGTGGCCATTTTGTAACTTTCCTTATGTCAGCATGAATTACAGATGCCCATGATTAGTTTCAATGATTGTTTCCTTCCCAAGAATGTAATGCTTCCATTATCGACATGCCTGAAAAATGGAGTACATATCTTTGTCATAGGTGGGGTATCTTCGAACAACATCAGATAAAGTTTCACTGTGATAGGCTACCAGATGCCAATGCTGAGTGAGGAATGAACCGATAGCATAATATGAAGCATCGGTCTCAATCTCAAATGGTCGTTGCAGGTCTAGAAGAATGAGGACTCGTGCTGAGAAGACGAGGGATTTAAAATCCTCGAATGTTGGATATATTGTCATTGATGTCAACAGTCAATGTGATGATATGTTGTTAATGATGAATTAGCACATATGCAATTTTCATTGATGTCAACAAGTATATTACTTAGCAGAAGATGTCATACAGTGTGCAGATATCAATAGTGCAAGATCAGGAGGAGGAGCGAATAGGAGAGGCGAATAGTATCAAATATCAAAGCTCAGAAGGAAGATCACATTGCACAGTATATCAGGTAGCAGAAGAAGAAAACAGGTTGAAGCAATTAGTGACTATTTTTTATCACGATAGGATCAACAATGTTCCTATGATCAAAGCTCAGGAGAGTTAGTGAAGGAGGAGTGCATTGCAGAAGTGTCGTTGGGATTGAAGGAAAATTGAGAAGTTGACCAATGCACAGAAAAAGAATAAGCTCAAAATGAGAAGCCTCATTAGCCGTCAGATTGTGTTAAAGTAGAAGGACGTGATAATCTAAAAGATTTTCACTGCAGATAGATCAAGCTGTCGATCTAAGATCCTGATCGAACGAACATCCTACAATTCGGGTCTATATATGTGAGGAAATTACACTCTGTCAGTTTGATATTTGAAATGCCTAGAGCCCGGGATGACCTGTCAGGCCCCCTACCTTTTGGTCAAAATAACAATATCCGACATAATTAGAGGACATACAAAGACCATTAGGTCTGGGAGAAGTTGCATGGTGGTTAGTTGTGAGTTCCTTCGGAACTTAGGAATCAGAGGATTTGGAGTGTTTAGGAGTCAAGGATCCTGAACTCGCAAAGTCTGAAATTACGAAGAGATCCTAACCGTTAGTTGATAGGAGAACACTTTGCAATAGATCAACATATTTGGGGATTCGTGGTTCGGAAAAATAATGACAAGAGTTGTTCGAAATCCTGAAATGCGAAAATGCGAAACACTTAGCCCTGGGTCATAACCTGAGGTCACATGTAAAAAGGGGTGTGGAAGAGAATCTAGCACCTTTAGTCGAGATTTCTCCATTTTGGAGATCGAGAGGTTGGACATAAAATACAACATACAAACCCGAAGGCTGAATCCCCGAAGTCAAGGAAGCAAGACACGTTGACAGACCACGTCAGTAGAGAATGTCATCTATGACATGTGGTACAGTCATATAGTGACAAGTGTCAAAGTAAAATTGGCATTTCAGGCACGTGTATATCATGATGTTGAATGACACGTGGAAGCTACTCAGCATGTGCCAAGTCATCATGTGATGTCAACAAGTTTATGTCACATCAAGAGTTTATACTTCGAGAGTTTTGCATAGCAAGAAAATACTCTAATATCTCAAAGTCCCGAACGATGAAATTCTGAAAGGGACACACGTCAGTAGATTGATATCTTTGGAGATTTGACATGCTAGAAGTCACGAAAATCCGAAGGGAAAAGTGTCAAAATCACAACAACCATCCATCTCAATGCATGATTAAGTCATGGCCGTTGGATTTAGCAGTGGAAGGATGAGAGTAAGGTTTAAACCTAACTGTTGATGTGTCTCTGTGAAATAAACATGAACCATCTGATTGTTTCAGTGATATAGTAATCGGGAGTTTTGAAATGTTGGAAGTCACGAATACCCAAAGGTCAAAGTGCCTAAATTCCTTCAGTCATCCATCTCATCAGAAGATCGAATCGTGATCATTGAAATCTATAAATCCCTCAGGAAATCGTTTGGCTTAGCATCAGGTTACCGCTGATGGGCATATGATATAATATTTTTAAAAGGAAAATGTTATACATCGCTATAGTTGGTAAATCCCATGGTTCTGTAACGCCATTGGTCATATGAAAATGGTTTGAAGGGAGCGCCTCATATAGATTTCATTCGACAAGGAGTTACACCAGAACAATACAGAGAATCAATAAATGATTGAATATGGTTTGTTGGTGAACCAAGAGCACAGTAGAAATGTGAGTATGATCTAATGAGTCGATCCATGTCTGTGATCAACTCATGACAAAAAATGAACCAATACACAGTCATGATTAAAAGAGAGCTAAATCATGAAAACATGAATAAAGAATAAAAAGGAAAAATGATATTAATTAAAGTTTAGATTATCATTTTAAATGAAAAGGTACAATGGTTCAAATAAAGGGACACAATGTTTTAAATTTCACACCAGTTTGAAGATTATATAAACAAGAAAAAGTGATGAGAAGATGTGTCTCTGTGGTTCATATTAGAAGATCTAAAACAGGAGAAGAGTCTAATGTGAAGAAATGTTCATTCTAAGGTGCATGTCAATGTCTTAATGAAGATCAAGAGAAGAAGAAGACATAGCAGTAGTTATGTAATCCAGTACTTGATACAGAAGACCAAGCAAGCAAAGGTTGCAACAGACAAGTAGAAATTACAACAATGGGTGCATGAGTCAAATTCAGTGAAGTACATAAGAGATTGTATTTCATTATAAAATAAGGGTGGTTGGGTGGTGCAAGGGCAGGTTGGAGCCTACAGGGGAGTTGGTGCTTCCTTGTCAGTTGTAGCTGACTAAACAGGGGGTCAAAGCCTCCTATCAGTTGGTGCTGGTGAACAGAGGGAGTTGGTGCTTGCTTGTCAGTTGTAGCTGACTAAATAGGGGGTTGTAGCCTCCTACCAGTTGGTGCTGGTTAACAGAGGGAGTTGGTGCTTCCTTATCATTTGTAGCTGACTAAATAGGGGGTCGTAGCCTCCTACCAGTTGGTGCTGGTAAACAAGGGTGTGAGTGCATCCTGATCAGTTGGTGTTGATCGAAAAGGAAGAATATCTTCCTTATATGTAACTTGTAAGAAAAGGAATTTTCCAGTTAATAGAAAAGTTTTGGTGGTTTTCCCTGTTGGGTTCCACAATAAAATCTTGTGTTCATAAGGGTTTGTTTTTCATCATATATTTCTTAATTGAATAATTAATATGTGTGCTTAATATGGATGAAGTTAAAAAGAAAAAGTAGGCAATACTGATTCACCCCCCCACTCTCAGTATTGTTGGATATTCCATCATCAAATTATTTTTGTTTGGGCATGGACCACAAAAACTTGGCCTTTACACCACCCTTGGTCACTTGTCTTAGGGCCTAGGAAATATGAAAGAACCCCAACAGAAACCGCCGGTAGAAGTTAGCAAGGCCCAAGAAGTTGTGGTGCTCGGTCATTGTTTTTAGGGCCAACCAATTGCATATGATTTGGATATTGGTTGGATCCACATGTACACCCTAGTCATCCATGATCTATCCCAAATATTGGATTCTCTGCATGACGAAGGAACACTTCTCCAAATTGGCATATAACTTGTGTTGTCGCAGGGTTCTCAATACCTATTGTATATGATCCAAATGTTCCTCCCAATTTTTGTTGAATATGAGGATTTCATACAAATATACAACCACAAAGGAGTTTTTGAATGGCCATAATATATCATCCATCATCCGCATGAATGTGGTTGGGGAATTAATCAAGCCGAAAGGCATGACCAACCACTCAAATGGGCCTTCTTTGGACTTGAAGGTTACCTTCCACACATAAGTTTTCTCAATCGACACCTGGTGGTAACCTGACTTTATATCAATCTTACTAAAACAAATAGCTCCCTTGAGATAATCAAGAATATCATCAATTTGGGGAATTGGGTACCGGTTCTTGACTGTGATTTTTTTCAGAGCTATGTAATCAATGCAAAGGCTCCATGTCCCATCCTTATTCTATACTAGAACAATTGGGCTCCATCAAGGTGAATATCTTGGTCTGATGTGGCCCTTCAGAATTAGCTCTTGGATCTTGCATTTGATTACTTCATTCTCCATAACAGAATGCATGTATACAGTTCCTTTAGGAAGAGGAGGATAGGGTGTCACATCAATTGAGTGCTTTACCTAACATTGCACAAGCACCCTAGTAGGAGAGGCGAATATGTCTTTGTACTCCTCGACTATTCCATCCACCTGTTGTTGCTAGGCAGAGAGACCCCATGCAGAGGTTTTGGCGGTTGAAGTGACCTTTCGTTCACCTTTTGATCAAACCATATAGAGGAAAAATATCCTGGTCTGAGAAACCACCTTTCTGCACTACTTCACAGAGATCAAATAGATTGTAGTATTTGGGACTACCTCTGGTACCCTGTAGAGTTGATCTCCCAAAGTCATAATGACACTATAGGGTCTAGATTCATAAACAACATGACGCTTCCACATATATGGTTGTCCTAGAAAAACATCACAAACTTCAAGTGGGGGAACATCACACAATACCTCTTCTTTGAAGGGTTTGATGTTGTAGTGAAGGAGACATTGTTGGCTGACATGAATGTCCCATCCCTGGATGAGCCAAGCGATGGTGTATGTCTAAGGATGCTACTTCGTTGTCAATTCCAACCTCTTGAAAACCTCTACTAATATCAATTTCTTCTGGATACCACCATCAACAATGAAATGGAGTGGGGTTCCCTTCACCCACATTTGTGAGTGGAAAAGACACTCCCCTTCTTTAGGCTCCTCTAGTTCCTCTAGCTAGACTTTTGTGGTAGAGATGGTGACACTAGGTTCTAAATAAATGAGATGTCTTCCCTTTTTGGATCTAAATAAAAATATAATTCAACATATGAACCTGGGGATTTCATCTCAGCCAACAACGAATGTTTGGAGTGACATTCATCAGTATTGTGCCAAGGGATTTTGTGGAACTCGCACCATTTTCCAGTGTCCTTCTTTGACTTCCCATTACCCTTCTTTTTTGGTGGCTTGGTCTAGTTATCCTGGGGTTGGCCATCCTTTCTCTATCCTTTGGCCTGGGATTTAGGGCCACCCTTACCAAAATTTGGTTGCTACATATTTGAAGACCTGAACTCCCACTTTTTCTACTGCTTGAATTTCTACTCGATTTTGACAACACATCGATAAGCGACTCCCAATGACGATATGTCCAGAAGCTCCATTTAGGTTTGGATGTACCTATGCAGAGCCCCACAATATTTTAGGAACAACTGTCACTTAGAGTATTTGATACCCATCTTGGTGGGAAAGATATGAAAAATATTTGTGAAATCTACCACCATTTGGCCCCTCTCTTGGTGCAGTGTGGTCCATCTTGTGTACTGGTCATCATAACTTCCAATAGGGTAATATTGTTCCTTGAGACTATCAACAAAAGATGCCCAAGTGGGTCCTGGCCCAAAAATTACACACTAATCCTCGACATGTTTCTCACAGTAAATATCCCACCAATCTATGACATGAGGAAGGGCCTTAAGGAGCATGAAGGTGATCATTTCACTATTGGAAAATTTGTGGACAGAGAAATAAACCTTTAGTAGATTTAACCATTTTTCTAAAGTGTCGGCATATATTTGGCCTTCAAATAAAGGAATATAAAATTTAACTTGTACCTTGAGGGGCATCACACCTCCAAAGTGATTGTTGGTTGAAGGTGCCTCTGTTATTTCCAGCAGCCCTCAAAGGATCAAAGAGAAATTATCCATCATCTCATTCATCTATCGCGTGAGGGATTCCTCGAGCAACAATTTGAAAGGATCTCCTGTCCCATCGTCCCTCTATTATTTCACCATGGAAAGTCATTTGGGAATGCGAGAGTGATTTTCCTCAAGAGATAGAAGATCGAGACCCAACTCTCTATACCCTGACCTCGTTAGGGACATGCACTGAGGATGACAAGGAGAAGATCGCTCAGACACCACTGATCCAGATTATTTTAAGAACAATATGAAGGCAGAGATATAACAGAGATATAACAAAGAATTACACAGAGATATGGAATGGAACACAATAATACAGTAAATCTCAGATTCTATTAATGACTATCTGAAATACAAAAGACTGTAAAATGAAAAATCACACAAGCTAGATAGAATGGTGGTAGCTTATCTCTAAGAAAATAATTGTCAGCTACGCTCATTCATAAGAATCTCATTACAATTAGGCTCCAAAGGCATTTTCAACATAAATCATAAATGATAAAACCCTAAAAATACAAAAACCTAACCCTAGGAGATGAAACACCAAAATTCATATGGGCCCTGATGGTGTAAGTTGGTATATCAACTTACTGGGATCATAAATTTTGCATATGATCTCTATTTTAGGCGCAGTATTGTTTGTTGGAAAGAAATATCTGAGGTCTACACATGTTTCCATAACACTATGGATAAATCCTACAATGTGTTAAGCCCTAAATAGTGTCTCATTACCCCTTAATTGGGGCATATTACATTAGTAATTTTATTTTATTTATGTCGTTTTTAGTCCATTAGTTGTAATTATACCTCATAGTCTCCTATATATACCAAGGAAACATTTTCAATTGGAATCATCTTGTAATTGGAAATTTATGTGGGAATAAGGAGGTTTCCCCCTCAAAGAGGATTATTATCTTAATTTATCTCTTTTTCAAGGCATTGAGTACCTATTTTGAGGTTTTTATATGCTATATGGATATTTGGTTCTTAACATATGGTATCATAGCTCAAGGTCTTGGGGTTTCGCTGCTACATCTGAGAAACCTTGGAATTTTTGCTATAATTTTTTTTTATATAATGTTTCAGAAGGAACGTCTTGGAGGATATTTAGTAGATGGATCAAGGTACGTTGGGTTAAAATTTTAGCTCCTGAGGCCTTACACTTTTGGAGTTAAAGCCTGTGTAAGATAGGGTTCTGGAATCATCCTGAACTGAGTCATTGTGGAATTTTCACTATAAAAATTGTTTTGTAACGTTTCAGACCCTGAAATTTGAAGGACATTCACATAAATTAGTAAGGCATCTATGGTAAAATGTGAATCTTTTGGGTCATCTTACATTTGTATATACACCCTATGGAAGATAGGGTATTTGACTAGTCCTATTGACTAGTCTCAAGAAGGTATTCCGTGTAAAACAATCATAACTTCTTCCTAGCATATCCAAATTGAGTGATACTAGTTGCATTGGATAGTGGACATTCTGTAGTATTTCGAGTACGAGTTTCAGAATTTTATATCAATTACGTTGTACAGGGAACACTATACAAGTGAGATCTCCTGGAAAGGCCAAAAATCAACAAGTTGTGGGGAAGTTACAGTAAAATCCACTTGGCACATCCAATTTTGATCAGACCTATGGCATTGCGGAGAAGAAATATCATAGAACTACAAAAAAGAAAGTTCCATACCCAGAAGGGCCTAAACTTTGGATATACAACAGAAGAAAGATTGTCTAGTAAAACCACCTCAAAATCAAGGTTCAAAAGTGATACTTGGCCAACATGCCACCCAAAAAGGGAACTTATACACCAAATAAGCCTCCAGACGGTCCTAATTGGACTCTTGATGAAGGTGAAGAAATTCATAGGGACATAAATGAATTAAAAAATAAGACAGTGAAAAAAGATGAACTGGAGGCAATAATGGATACTAAGATGGATGGTTTAAAAAGGGAGATCATGGAAGGAATGAAAAATTTCCTAATAGAGAGGACACTTGAAAGTGAAAATGTGTCCCATGAAATTCATGATGAGGAAACAAGGAAGATGAATCAAGAATGAAGAAACTCCAACTTTGGGTTTGTTATCCCCGATTTCTAGGGATAACTAGGAGATCGTGTCTCGAGGCCCACAAGTCCTAGACATGGAGTACCGAGAGCAGGATTGACCTGAGCATGGCCTTGGAGGGCCCATCTTTCTTCTTTTTCATCAGACTTGTCCTGTCAGCAACAACAACATCCATCACCTTCGGCTTGGACTTGTAGCTGAGAAGACTCTTACACCATGAGGTATCTGGTCCTGGTATCATGGTATGTGTCATATTTTATCATTATAACGTTCAGATATATGCATCAGATTCCTTTCATTTCTGACGACTGCTTGGATCTTACACTAACCCACTTGACCATGGTTGGGGGGATTGACGGGGTACCCTAGAAATCTTGTACCCATAGGTTTTGGTTAGCCACCAGGGGGGATTTTGAAGAGCCGTCATCTGCTCCCATCATATTATCATTCTTACATCTTATCTCCCACTCATCTATCCCACTCCCCTGGTCCGGACATTAGGATGATCTTTTGTGGGTTTACACCTTATCTTGTGGGAAGAAGGGGCTAAAGGCCCAGGAGGTAAAAGTAGCAGGTAAGAGATAAAAGCCATAAAAAAATAAAACCTAGAGATGCCTCGCCCAGGGATCCCCGAGAAGGCAATAAAAGGCCTCTCAATAAGAAACAAGAGGGACCCAAAGAAAAATAACAAAACAAGACCTATCCAAGAGGATGGGTGGTCTCATCACGAGCCAACCCATTATGTTCATGGGTACTTAGCAGTATGACATTGCCACTATCTGGTTACCATGCCAGGGTAGTGACCTTTGGTTGCATGGCCAAGGGAAAGGGGGTCTCATCACGAGTCAACCTTATCATCCCTGTGAAAGTACTTCTGGGTAACACTGTCAGCTCTGGTCACCATGTCAAGGCAGTTTCCTCTAGTTAGACCTTGAAATAAAAAATAAAAGATAATAAAGAAAAGAAAGAATAAAGACAAATAAAGGGCTTGGAAAGAATTGCATCCATGATAGGTATAGCTCGCCTCCTACAAAGGCACCCACAGATAATATCACCTTGGTCTTTCACTCTACCTATATGTCTGGACATCCTTTGACCACACCACCTTGTGTTACATGGCTTGGATGATATCCTCTGGAAACTTTCCTTTTCTTATGGATGCTGGCCCAATAGGGCATTTTGTCTTTTTCTTCAGCTTTATATAGTAGGTCAATGTAATGTCTTTGAGCTACTGGATGATATGCTATGGGTTTTTTGCATGTATTTGATAAAATTAATGATGAAATATGATTGACATTGCTATGATCCCTAGGACTAATGAGCCCATGGAGGGCGAAGTTTTTAATGTGCAGGATCATGCTCGACAGACAGGTACCAGTTGGACTGGTACACATGGGGAGATGATTAGTTCGGACCTCCGTGGGGCTGAAGAGCCCATCAGATGGTTGTTGGGACCCTATCAGGGGCAGAGACAGGACATTTATCGGTCGAGCCTTTGTACAAAAGAAGAAGAAGGACATTTTCATCCAGGACGCCTTAGCTGAGCCCATCCCAGGGGGGTTGACCTACTACAGGTGGAACGTGTCCCTTTTGATGCCCCAGGACATCATCTAGGAGCCATGATGTCACCTCCAGTGTATGGCACCTTGACAGAGCATTTTTGCACATGTGTAAGAGTTTGGAGGCCCAAAAAGGGCCAATGTTTGTCATCCTGTGTTGTATTTTTCCCTAAAAAGGGCCAACATCTCCCTCAGAGGGGCTTGACGTCTTGCTTATTGCTCATTTAGGGTTTCATTTAGCAGTTTAATGTAAAACAATATGATTTTTGGTTATTAGCCTTATCGGCTATTTTTAATGACCTAATTTTAATTAAAGGTCATGATATACTATATATTGAGGATGTTTTCCCTCATTTGACATAACACAATTCACTCACACTTGTGAGGTATGATTTTTTCGCCCTTCTAGGGTAATTTTTCTTTCTAAGTGAGGCGCACTTGTTATTGGAAGGATCTTTTGGCATATTTTGGCATTTATCTCCAAGGAAGGTTTACAACTAGGGTTTGCGTGTGCTTTCTTCATGATATGTAAGTGATTTTCTTGCAAAACTTCTTAATTGACTGGTTGTAGGTCTAATTTCTTGCATTTGCTTATTAAATTGCTGATTTGAAACCCTAGGTAACAAGCACACAAGTAGGTCATTGTTACATGTCCCCTTAGAGAGAGTTTTTTCATCCAATGAAGAAGAGGGATTGAGCCTAGCCTTTGCTACACTTATATTGCTTCTTCCCTTAAGCTAGTGTTGAAGTTTATAGGTTGAAAGAGGGTGATGTCCTAGGCCTAGGTTATCTACACCTAGGGCCATCATCTTCTAGGGTTTGAAAGCCTTGTCTTTACAACACTTTCTTTCACTTCATCCCTTAGACTCATCATTTATGCTATCCATTTTGCCAAGTTGACCTAAAGAAGGAGGAAAGAGCACGATGCCTTTCTTAAGCAACATCAGAGTGAGTCTCTTTCCCCTAGGGTTTTGATTCTAGGGCCCTGCCATTGCAGCACTTCAGAACCCTTCCCTCTAGTCTTTAAGTGTTCATCCTTTCAAGACCTTGTGCCCTTATCTTGTTTGACTCCATATACCCTAAGGCACTAATCTCTAGCCTCCAACATTGAAGTCTTAGTGTACCAAACCACTCTCAAAACTATAAATTTTGAAACCCTAACTAACAAACTAACCTAATTAGGGTTGACGTCACAGTTGGTTATCTCATCTTGACGTAGAAAAAGTTGAATATAAGCAATTGAATGATGATTTGAAGCATTTATTGAGCAAATTATTGATTGGATACATTGTTAGCTTGATCATCTTGATAGATATTGATGCTCTTTCATAGCTAATTGACAAAATGTTGACTTCATTTGTGTCTATTGCTTTACATTGCTTATTAAATGATAGCAAATAGTTATTGAAGTACTATCCCTTTGAGTTATAGCCTACATATATATATATATATATATTGTATTGTTGTTGTCTTGTTTCGGGCAGGTGTTTTCAATTGGGCATACACTTCATTATTGGCTGTTTAGCTGGACTATCTGACCTAGGTGGTAACTTGTGAGGAGGGAACTTTAACCATGATTTATACCTTAGCCTCTTCAAAAACCTCAGGTTGCCGAGGACGTCTCCCCTGGGCTAACCTCCCTAAATAGAAATAACCTCCCCATTGAGGTGACATTGGGTGGGGAAGGTTCCTGTTACACCAGTTTGATCTCTAGCCTTTGAACTAAACTACAAACTGTGCGATAACAGGGTTAAATACCAACCATGTCCTAAGATCAATATGAGGAAGTTTGATGGCAAGGACCCAATCACATGGATACTTCAGATGGAGCGATTCTTTGATCTACATAATGTGTAACATATACAAAAGGTACGAATTTCTTCTTTATATTTAGAACCCAATCAATTTGTATGGTATCAATGGCTTTGTTCTCGCAAATCACTCATCACTTGGACAATTTTCACGGAAGAAATGATAGCACACTATGAGGATACAAGGAGAAATACCTTCTTTAGACAATTTATAAATCTAAAGAAAAAGGGTTCAGTTATAGAGCACATTGAGAACTTCCAAAGATTGAATATAAAGGTAACAGACATTCCAGATGAGCACTTGATTGATGTATTCATAGGAAATTTAAAGGATAACATTCAACATTAGGTTCGACTTTGGGAACCCAAATAATTGGAGAATGCATTCAGGGTGGCAATAAATTTTGAAAGTAAAAATATGGCTATGAATACTAGAAGGACCAATCCTAACATCTATACAGAGATTAATGCTCCTTCTTCTAAAACACCTCAACCTACAAGGTTGACACCTCAAAAATTGGAGGAAAGAAAAGAAAAAGGTTTATGCTTTAATTGTGACAACAAGTACAGTAAGGGACATAAGTGTTGTGAGAAGAAATTATTCTACATATATTGTGAAGAGGAAGAAGAACAAGAACAAGAACCATCTCAATATGAAAACGTAGAAGCAATTTCATCTGAAGAGTTGACTCCCACAATATCGTGTAATACATTGGCTAGAATTAGCACTCCTCAAACCCTCAAGATCGAATGATATATCAAAAAGAAAAAGGTAATAGTCCTAATGCATTATGGTAGTACTCATAATTTCATTCACTATAAATTAGCCAAAGCTCTCAATTGCTTTGTATATCCAGCACCAGA
The DNA here is from genome assembly GCA_009831015.1 of Picea engelmannii. Classification (NCBI taxonomy): domain Eukaryota; kingdom Viridiplantae; phylum Streptophyta; class Pinopsida; order Pinales; family Pinaceae; genus Picea; species Picea engelmannii. The sequence continues at coordinate 424,673 of ML787001.1, read as the reverse complement.
GTTTCAAGTAATGATTGGAGATGGAGGAACTATCAATTGCTCAGGAAAATGCAATAATATTAATCTTACTATGGGGGAATATGTAATGAAGAGTCCAATGATTTCTATACCCATGGGTGGTGCTGATGTTGTACTAGGAATCCAATGGTTACAATCATTAGGAATAATGGATTTTAATTTTCAAGAACTTTTCATGAAATGTTCATTGGAAGGAAAATAAATTGAGTTAAGAGGTATCACAGGGAAACCCAATAAGGTGATAATCTCTAATGGAATGACAAAATTATTGAAAAAGGGGCATCAAGGTGTTATTGCACAACTATTCTCACTAGATGTTCAAACATCTAAGCCATCTATTCCTCTAGATCTCCAAGGGATCATTGATAAGCATTCCA
>ML787001.1:404761-424118 GCA_009831015.1 Picea engelmannii | reverse complement strand
ATTGATAAGCATTCCAAAGTATTTGAAGATATTCCCAAAGGTCTTCCACCCACTCAAAATCATGATCATGATATTCACCTAATTCCTAGGAGTGTTTTTCCTAACATCAAGCCATACAGATACCCTTATGCCCAGAAGAGTGAAATTGAGCACTTGGTTGAAGAAATTTTAGAGGTTGGCATTATTAGACCTAGCCAAAGTTCTTACTTTGCACCGGTGGTAATGGTATTCAAGAAAGATGGCTCATGGCGTATGTGTCCAGATTATAGAGAGCTCAAAAAGATCACTATTAAATATAAGTTTCCCATTCCTGTCATTGATGAATTGTTAGATGAACTACATGGAGCAATCTATTTCACAAAGTTGGATATTCATTCAAGGTATCATCAGATTAGAATGAAGGAAGAAGATATCCCAAAAACAACGCTCCGAATTCATGAAGGCCATTATGAATTTTTGGTCACGCCTTTTGGCCTTACAAATGCACCTTCCACATTCCAAGGGTTGATGAATTCCATTTTCAATCCCTTCCTTCGAAAATTTGTTTTAGTATTTTTTGATGATATACTAATCTATAGCAAGTCTTGGGAGGATCATGTGCGACATGTTGACAAGGTGCTACAACTATTAAAGGAGCAACAACTATATTCCAAACCATCCAAATGTTTCTTTGGAGTGAAGGAGGTAGAGTATTTGGGTCATATTGTATCTCATGAAGGTGTCAAGGTAGACCTGTTGGCACAGGGGAAGACCCAGGGTTCAATGCTCAAGATCACACCAACAAAGCCCTAACTACCGTCCATTTTGGCAACACCTGTGAAGCAAATGAAGTCTCACCTGAGGTAGAGGCAGGGTTGGCTACAAGACTCAGGTGTCTACAACCTTAGCTGGGGCACAGATCTGTGATTATATCACTTACAACACACTTAGCATCGATCATTCATCAATATTCAAACCTTATTATACTTCGTAGATAGCACATAGAAACATTTACTTAGATCTAAGATATTTCATCACTTGGCAACAGTAAAATAGATCAGATCCAGTGTATTGGCACTAAGCATCTTCATACATATCAGATATAACTTTCATACACATCTAAGAAGTGCAAAGCATAAGTATATCTATCTAAATATATTGAAGCACTTAGCAAAGAAAGAGATAAACATATCAAGTCAAAGCACAAAGCAACACACACAGATTTACGTGGTTCACCCCCACCCTGGGGCTACGTTCACCAAATCTTCTTATTTATTAGTGTCTTTAATTGGTTATAGCACAAAGCCACTCAAAACCCTTACTTTACACAGGACAGAAGATCTGCGCAGCTCGCTAGATCCTTCTTCCTTGCACTTCAACACAAAGCCTTCTACAACCTCTTACAATAACTTGAACTTAGCCCTACAAGCCTCTTACAATCATGCACAGAGATCTACAATTCATATCTGATCATACAGATCTAATTACCATCACTAAGCTATCTTCTCTTCTTACATTGCCTGAGTATCTATTTATACATTACAAAGGTGGGCCTAAGCATGGGTAAACCCATGGGATGACATCCCTTTCCCATTACATTAACCCAAAACCCTAAAAGGACCCAAAAAGGAGGTCTAGCTTCCACAATATTCGCTTCTCTTGGCACTTCATCTTTGTTAAGATGTCGAAGTCCCAAAAATGGTCAAATATGACCAAGTATTCCTCAAAACTTGGCGAAGGGCAAACAACCTCCCAACACTCACCGGTGACTTGTCCCGAGTCACTCAGGTTTGACCAATTCTGCTTCGAATTCCTCGAGCTTGGCTCGAGCTGCTTCGACCTGTCGCATTGCTATTGCCTCTTGCTCAGTGAACTCCTGGATGATTGCCTCGTTCACCATCCCTTCTAGGTGATGTTATGCTATATTCACAACTTGTTCAAGTTCTATTCCTTGGCTTTCAACCTCAGTGAACAGTTGGCATGCTTTTTATTGCACTGGTTGAAGTCATTGAGAGACTTCCATTACTTTACTTTGAAGCATGTGAATCCGCTATTGGGTTGTGTGTTTCTATGGAAACCTCTTCATTCTCTCTACGGGTGATAGAGCCTTCATCTGTACCTGTAGCTTCTCAGCTTCATACTTCGCCTCTTGGAGTTGCAACTCCAATTTATGCAATTCTTGGTTCTCAACCAGTTTCTCGAAGATCTGCGCACTTCTCCTACTTAACTATTTACATTCCTCAAAGAGTGCTTTAATCCTTTCTACAGTGCTCCATGAAGTTATTTCTCCCTGGTCGCACACTTCTTGTGGGGTCTGTGGTATGGTCTGAAGCTCTACTTCCATGACTCTTTGTTGAATTTGATGAATAACTTCAACAAGCGTCATCACTTGGAATTCTATGGGGTCCTCTACCTTCTGTTCTAAGCCAATCACAGAGACAAATGCTTTGTTGATTGATTCTTCAATCCCAATTTGCTTCGCAAGTAGATGCTCTTTCTCTTTTTGAATTTTCGCTCTGTCTTCTTCAAATTTTGCTTGGAGTGTCCTTCTCTTGTTGCGTAGCTCAACGTTGCTCGATAATTTCCTCTTGTGCTTGTTTTAAGGCTTGGGTGGCCTGCACTGTTTCCTCCTGTGCCTTCTGAAGGCATACTTCGACCATGTTATCAATCTAGCAGAGTTGAACTGGTTCATTTCCTTCTTCTATTGTTCCTTCTGGCAAGGGCACAGAGGAGATGGCGCAACTAGATTAGAGAGCTTGTTGTACTCTTTGGAGTTCAATCTCGATTCTATTGTACATGGTCTCTTGCTTAGCTGCTTACTTCTCGATTATCTCTTCTATGGCTCCATTCATAGTTGTGAGGAGAAAACAAAAGTCATCTGGAGTGAGGGTAGTCTTCGGCTTAGTCATGGGTGCTTTTGATTTCTTTCAGGAGGAAGATTCTAGAGGGGAACCCTTCCTTTTATTTATGATTTCTACTTCATCTTCTGGCTGCTGTTCAAATTCCTCTAAGTCTTCACCATTACCTCCTTTCTCTAGTGTAACAGATGCGGTTCTTACAGATCTGTTGTCTACATCCTGGATATCCTCATCCCTTTTTGTCTGTTTTGTTTTCTTTGCGTTACCGGGGCCAGGTGTATTTTGTGCCTCTTATGGGCTGTCGATGTCAGATACTTCTGTGGGGTATGTGGGAATAAGGAGGTCCACTGACCATTCCTTGGTGATTTCCTCCAGGTCTTCTTCTGTCAGCTTGTAATAAGATTGAAGTTGTTCCTTGTTCTCATCAGCACGTGCTGTCAGATATATAAAATGGCAGTCTACACTGAAATTTATCAAAGGTCGAAACCTGTGTAAAGTATTCGAGGTCATGCGAGGCTCAGAATGGATGACGAGCTTCAAGTGGGTGTAGTAGGTATGAAATACAACATTGGATTTCCACTGCTTGTTCATGTCATTCAAGTACCACAGGGTACTGAAATTTGTAGCTAGTGGTTCAAAGGGGTCAATGTCGGGGAAGGTTGCACCTTCCGATAGCTCCCATGCAACAAAAGATATAAGTATCGAGAGCCAGCTAAAGTGAAATTCATGCCCCTGATCCTAGGATTCTCTACAATCAATCTCTAGTTAATTCACTAGGTACTTCACCCAGTTCATCTATAGTCCCTCTGTGCACTTTCCTGCGAGGTCAACTACAAAGACAGATACTTGCGTGGGTCGATTCTTGCGTACCAACTTCCTTGCGATCAGTTTACAGGTGAGGCACACTGCGCCACTTTCAATAGAAGCTACCGTGTAGCCTTTTGCACCTTTCTCAACATCACCATAGGCTTCTTTGATCTTCTGAGAAAGAGCGTGATCCGCAGTCTTTCCAGGATAGTAATCGTGGGGATCAGGGCCCTGCATGCTAAGCTTGGTGATCTGGTTGATCAACACTAGATCAACTGTTATGCGATGGTTCAACCATAAGTATTCTCTGTGGTAACTTGCCAGTAGAAGATTCATGCAAGCATTCACCTCCTGGTGTCTATTGAAGTGCGGTATCTTCATAATGTTGAGCAGAGTAGACTGATCAAGGTTGATCGTGCATTTCTAAGGGATGATCTTCGAATTCTTTCCCTTGGTTATTGTTAGGTACTTGTACAGGGCCAGTGTGTTGTAAACTTTTCAATCCCCCAGGTTGAATTCACTAAACTTCAATGTTGCGATCTTGTCATGATCTGCATGGACTGTGCGTACTCCTTTCAGTAGGTACGTCATGATGAGAGTGTAATCAAATTATCTAGGCACACTATCTTTGTTGATCGCACCGCTCAGAGGTGGTATGTAAGCATGTAGGATGGATGGAACCAATTTCGCATTGGACATATTGTCCTTATGTTTGGCTCTTCTTTCTGCACCGTCTTGGGATGTTCCTTCTCAAGCAGTTGACGGGGAGGATTGCACTCCTCTTGTCGATGATGCCTGTAAACCTGTAGACAATCCCCGCTCCGACATGACTCTTTCGGCTCTGAGGCTAGCGAGTACCTCTCTTACAGATTCTTTAGCTGCACTAAATTCGTCAGACATATACACTCAAGCTCAATAGCTCAGGTTCTCAAAGTAACGTAGACAGTAAGGGCAGAGTAATCACGGTTCACAATTCAGGTAGTCTATATATTCAAATTCACGATTAGCAAAAGTGTCTTTCGTGCATGGCGTGATGGATTAAGTAAGTAACTCTGTAACAGATTGTTTGCAATGGGTATGGGGCTTCCTTAAATTTGGTTCTATCTATTATGGTGTGGTATAATGGTCTGGTGATGAGTCATCAATGCTTTTCTGTCCATTCAGGGTGGAAGTCGAATAGATATATCATCCCAACGGCTATATTTCTTCACCACGACGAAGTGCCATAGGTCGTTGTTCTAATATCCTGGCGAAGCTCCCATTCTGCGAGTTTTCTTTCTGCGATGTTCCATCTGGAATTTCCTATAACTTTTCAATATTCACCCTCTTCTTACTTAACTTTCTAGCCTTGTTCCCAGTAATCTTCAACTCGGTTTGTCTTTTTCCATTCTGATTCCTATCTTCTTTTAGCATAGTCAGTGCGCATTGTTGAGATTCTCTCCGGGGTAATAATTTTTCTTTCTCTAGGATAGGTTCTTTAGTCTTCTGCGAGCCTTGTGACATTATTTCAGCTTCGACATTGGGGTCTCTAGTGTCAAGGAGCTTTGATCTATTCTTTTGTTCTTCAATCAACTGTGCAATCTTCTTAGTCATAAAATCTTTTAATTCTTGTTTCTTCAATTCAAAAACTTCTACTTCTTCCTTCCATCTATTAATCCAAAATTTTCCAAGTAACATAGTAAATGGGGCACTATCCTCAATAAATGTAATAATTTCAAAATATTCTTCAGTCGAAGTTCCATTAGCATTCGTAGATATCTGAGTGAGCCTTCCACATAGGTTTACCAATTTTCCTCTGAAGAGTCCTATTCCTCCTAGTGAAGGAATCATGGCAGGCCTCCCTATAGCTTCCCACGTTCTCTCTGTCATGATATTCATCTATGTTTCCTCATATAGAACACAATCAATGTTGAAGTCCCCTATCCTTACTTCGATGCATTCCTTTTCTTTAAATATCTTTGATTATTTGACATGTTGATGTTCATTCAAGGTTTCTTTCATCTGAATTAATACTTTCTCTTATTCTTTCTGAGGTACTGTTATCTCTAGATATACCTTAGGGTTTAGATTCATTCCTTTGAGCCTAACAATCATTCATGGGCAATCCAATACTTCATGATCCAGAGATTTGCAACAAAGACAACTAGGTCCTCTACCAGGGCATTCCGTAGCTAGATGTCTCGATTTTCTACAACTACAACAGAGGGTTAATCCTCTCTTTTTCTTAAATGATCCCCAACTTCTTCTGTACTGCGCACCAGGATCATGGTAGCTAGTCTGTAAAAAATGCTTTCTAGGATCCTGCACCCATTTGTTAGTCAAAACATTCTTTCTATTCATAGGTATAACATATCTATCATTATGCTTATTATATCTATTCATATCAAACTTTCTTTCTTCTATTAATGCCCTAGGTTTTAAGCTAGGACCGAATCTATCAAAAATACCTAGATCCATATTTTAGAAAAAAAAAAATTCTACTTATCTTACTTCTATAGAGCACAAAGCTTTAAGATCTAGAACTTTCTTATCTTTATCAGAGCACAGAGCTTACAAATCTTACCTCTTTTCTACATATCTGATCTCTTTCTTTCAGAAATTTCCACTTTTACCTTTCTTAGAGCACGAAGCATTCAGATCTTGCTTCTCTTCTTAAGATCTAATCTTCATTTCTTCAAATTTGACCTTTCTTTCTTGGCACAAAGCTTCACAGGTCAAGTAGAACACTGCGCACTAGGGAAAAAGATCTACGTACAAAGCTTTCTTTGCACCAAGCTTATTCTTCTCTAGTTCCCAGCAATCATAGTTTCAGGTAACAACAATGGAACCATTTGTTGGCACAGGGGCAGACCCAGGGTTCAACGCTCAAGAGCGCACCAACAAAGCCCTAACTACCGACCCTTTCGGCAACACCTGCGAAGCAGATGAAGTCTCACCCGAGCTAGAGGCAAGCTTGGTTGCAAGACTCAAGTGTCTGCAACCTTATCTAGGACACATATATGTGATTATATCACTTACAACACACTTAGCATCGATCATTCATCAATATTCAACCCTTATTATACTTCGCAGATAGCACAGAGCAACATTTACTTAGATCTAATATATTTCAGCACTTAGCAATAGTAAAATGGATCAGATCCAGTGTATTGGCACTAAGCATCTTCATACATATCAGATATAACATTCATACACATCTAATAAGCGCAAAAAATAAGTAGATCTATCTAAATATATTGAAGCACTTAGCAAAGAAAGAGATAAACACATCAAGTCAAAGCACAAAGCATCACACACAGATTTACGTGGTTCACCCCCACCCTAGGGATACATCCACCAACTCTTCTTCTTTATTAGTGTCTTCAATTGGTTATAGCACAAATCCACTCAAAACCCTTACTTCGCACAGGAAAAAACATTTGCGCAGCTCGCTAGATCCTTCTTCCTTGCACTTCAACACAAATCCCTCTACAACCTCTTACAACAACTTGCACTTAGCCCTGCAAGCCTCTTACAATCATGCATAGAGCATCTAAAATCCATATATGATCACACAGATCTAATTACCAACACTAATCCATCTGCTCTTCTTATATTTCCTAAGTATCTATTTATACATTGCAAAGGTGGGCTTAAGTGTGTGTAAACCCACAAGTCGACATCCCTTTTGCATTACATTAACCCAAAACACTAAAAGGACCCGAAAGGGAGGTCTAGCTTCTTCAATCTCTGCTTCGCTTGGCGCTTCATCTTTGTCAGGCTGTCGAAGTCCCAAAAAAGGTCAAATATGACCAAGGATTCCTCAAAACTTGGTCAAGGGCCAACAAGACCCTAACAATATTAAGTCCATGATGGACTGGACGATTCCCAAAACAATGAAGAATCTTAGAGGATTTTTGGGTTTGACAGGTTACTACCACAAGTTTGTTCGACACTATGGAAAAATAGCAGCACCTTTAACACTAACTAAGAAGGATGCATTTTCATGGACTCTAGAGGCAACTAAAGATTTTGAACAACTTAAAGAGGTGATGTGATTTTGTGTGTGGGAAATCCCTCTACGAACTAGCACTTAGGGTTTAATTATGCATGCAGAAAAGACCTAAAGATTTCTACTTTCTACCGTCGTCCCAGACCTAATCCCCATTATTCTTAAGCAAATACGTAGTTAAGAAGATCAAGTGGGCATACCTTATTTCGGGCATTTGATGTAGATCCTTCCTCATGCTTGATCACTTTTTGATTGCAGCTCTCCTCCCAAGGCTGACCTGCATTCACACAAAAAAAACAACAAACTCCACATGCATTTGATATATAGATTAATGGGTTAGAGATTCAATAAACAAGTATGCAATAAACCATGAAAACCTCATATGGTGGGACGGGAAAAGTATTTCTTTATTATTAACTTCAACAAATCAACTTACAATGATAAATCCAACCGCTACTCCATGAACCTGGTCCTAGGCTCCTCTTCAACTATCCTCCAACTTCTTTTCTCTATCTTTCTCTTTGCACAAGGATGGTTAAAGGGTTGGGACAAAGGGAATGCGCAATCAGGTATAATTTATTTACTATGATTCTCCTCTTCCAAATGGGACCCCTAACCCTTCTTTTATAGGCTAGAAGAAGATAGGTATTTGGATGAACCCTCAGCCATGCATGGCCATAAGGTTTAGTTAACTCACCCAAAGCTATGTGTTTCGTTGGTAACTTTCCCTTTTTCGTGATTTTGTAGGTACACGCGGGATGTTTTGGGTCAACGAGCGTGTACACGCATGCAATAATAGAGAAGGGCGTGTGGGCCTTTATAAAAATTGTTTTTAAGAAGAGTTGTTCAACAGTGCTTTGGCAAAGAAGGAATACGAGATGGACTGATGCCAGGTAAGCATGTCTGGTGCAAATTAGGGTTATAAAAAATTCCCCCTAATGTGTGAGGTTAGAAGAGCATCTGATGGCTGAAATACATTAACAATCTTTACTGATGTGCCGAACAAGTGAGCCCAGGGACTAGAAATCAGGAGGCGTCATCTGCAAAAATAACAATTGTCTCACCGAGGTGGGCATACCCATGCTTGGGATAGAATAAACTCATGGCTACCAATCAAATACACTGTAGATCCATGTCATATAACTATATAAAGTGTAGTCGCGAAGAATACACAGTGGAGCTACCTCTCGAAATCAAAAAGATATACATGTAGAGTATCCATCTTCTTAGAAGATGATAAGGCCTGATGGCTGGAGATGAGGTCTTCAGAGATCAAGAAACAACTTCAAAATATTCAAAACTCGCGTAGGAGTGTAATATGAGTGTATGAATTCACTACCCAGAGTTCTTCAAAGGCTCGTTGGTCATGGACTAGAGAATCTTGATGATCAGACCAAAGGCTTCATTAATTTCGAACAAAGACTTGATTGGACGTTCATGATGGCCGAGTATGAGAGAAAGAGACAAACTGTAGAGGGGAAAGAGACAAACTATAGAGGGGCCGACTCAGGATTGGTAAAAACTTCCCTTGGACAACAACACGACAAATTTTGAGACTCAGGCAACATGGAATTAATCATAAGTTTACGAGGCAGGAGGCAATGCAAACTCTCCATATGTTTGGAAGAATAACCAAACAGAGGAGGACACAATTCTATGTAGCGAGAACAACTTCCTAAGGTCGTATTAAATCCCAGAGTTCAACGAACAAACAAACATATGTGCTTTATCCAAGGGCGACTTATTGTGTTGCCAATAAAGAAAATACTTTTCCCTTCCTCTTTTTGGGGTATATTTGATTTTTTTGTCTTTTTCAATGATTTTGGAAAAAATAATGAAAGAATGTTACGTTAGAATGGAGGAACGAGTGTTACAAACATACAAGTTCAAGGCGCAAGGACAAGACTGATGTTCAGAACAATGACACTCAGAAAAAATCCTCTAGGGGCCAAAGGTGTCAAGACGCAGAGGCAAAGTGTTATAAGGCTTGCGTATAAGGTATGCTTCAGATGGTTCAGTTGAGAGCAACATGGAGCCGACATTTAGAACAAAGATGCAGGTATGAAAACGCGATTAATAAAACACACAATGGTAACACCCTTCGATGTAAGTTTAACGAGCCCAAAGAAGGTAAGCTCGACGGTTTTTCATATTTAGAGAGTCTGAAAAAAACGTAAAAGGAGACTCCATTGGGGTACCTTTTTCGAAGGTAGTCTATTTGGTTCGAAAAAGGGGTAAACTAGCATCGACAAGACATCTATTCAAAACCATTTTAACGAGTGTGATAAAGACAAGATCACTCAACCATTTTTTCATTTTTAAGGAGTCTAAAAAAGGCTTAACTATGGACTCTGTCAGGAATTTTCTTCTGGACCAGTTTAACGAGTGTGAAAGAATAAGGTCACTCGACAATCTTTTCAATTTTAGGGAGTCTAAAAAGATCTTAACTATGGACTCCGTGGGGGTTCCTTTTACATAAATTTAGTCCTTCAGGCCTGAAAAAGGGTTAAAATGATACCTGATAGTACTCTTCTAGAGAACTGAAGTTCCTTAGAGTATACCTTTGTTCGTACAATTGACCATTTGGACCGAAAAAGTGGTAAACGACTGGCGGACAAACGTGACTTCAAATTTCAGTTTAACGATCGTGAAAGGCCACAAGATCGCTCGACAATATTTTCATGTTTATAGGGTCTGAAAAGGGATTAAAAGAAAACTCGTTATATCTTTTGGGAGTCCGGAGGGTGAGGTCAAGAGTGAAAAGGAATCATGCAAATGAGGCTCAAACTCGTAATCAAGAAAAAAAACCAGGACTCCCGAGCCTACAGTTATTAGAGACAGCATGGACACCATAATGCAACCAAGATCTACCTAGGGAATCCATGTTCCGGTAAGCTCTACCACCAACTCATGACACTTCTAAAGAAACAATGATGGTTCTGTGTCGTAACCTGATGGGATCGATCCAATGGAAAAGGGATAAAGATAACGAGATACAAAAGTCAGGGTAGAAACCTAACCTATATGTTCAAGTTGATCATATGAGATTTTTCCATGGACCGTCAAAAGTTACCCAAAACTCCAAAAAATTGTCCGGATACCTGATCACACCCCTCCAATGCAATTCTTGAATCACTCTAAATGGTTTTTGTTTTAAAGAAAATGATAAGGGGGGCCAAAAAAGTGACAAAAAGAGGCCGAAAAGTCTATAAATAGAAGCTGACAACTCATTATCACCATTACTGATTTGGAAATTGACTCTGGAGCTAAAAAACGCCCTTTGATAAAAGTGGTGATTCTGGGAGCTACAGTGGATGAAACGACCATTTGTCTGGACCAAGTAAGTACAAACTCTCTTATCTTGCAATTTAAATCTTTATTTTTTCCTTGGGTTCCATGTTTTGGGGGGGCGTCAACCTTCAAAAGGTCATCCCTATGTCCATGCGGGTTGTCTTAGGACAGGCCGCGTGTATATTCGGGCAGAGTAAAAACTACACACGTGTACACGCAATGGTCAGCATTACAGCCCGCGTGGACCCCCTTATTGAATGAAAAAGGTTTAAAAAACAAGGGTTAACCCTCCTGAACCTTGGTGTTTTGAAGGATGTATGTTCACTGGAGAGAAAGAGAGCATGAGGAGGTTAGTGAGTTGGTTGGGGAAGACCTCAATGCTACGGCTGCCTTGATGCAATGTGGCTTGATCAAGTTCTTCTTATGTCCTTTTATGCAAGCACAACCTAGGCTCTTGAATGCCTTGGTTGATTATTGGCATCCAAATGCCGAGGCGTTTATGTTAGAGGGGCAGTCACTGGTGCCCATGACAAAGGATATATATTTTTTGACTAGCCTCTCTAGGAGAGGGGAACCAGTCAACTTCTAGACATTTCTTTTGGGGTTGTATAACATAGCAGAATTGATAGGACTTTACTATGAGGCTGGTATAGACTGCTCAAGCTCACAGGTGCCCATAAGAAAGATTATTGACTTATCACTGTAGGTGATTGTGTTTCTTATTGGGAGGATTACTGGTTCTGTGGCTCTATATCAGGTGTCCCGTGCACAGATGAACTGTGCAGTCCAGTGCTTAAATGCACAAATATTTGACAGGAGCACAACATTGTTAGATTGTATGAAGAGGCAGTTGACAGATTGTCGGTCGCGGACACAGAGGAACTTTGGATTTGGGACCATTCTATTCTCTTTCTTCTTTGAAAGAGTTCCGAGCTTCAGTCCTCGAATAATGGTACGAGGACATCAGGCCTCTCTTCCTACAGTTTGTAGATGGGCAGTGTTACTACCACGACAGGGTGGTGGAAGGAAAAATGAGTCCTTTGACGATGATTTCTTCGCTTGGTTGTCGCGACAGATCCCAATCATAGAGGATTACCCCTATGCTGGGATTGATTTCTCAAGAGATCTTGAGATCCCAGTACCTTCTGGTGAGGAGTGAGGAGAGATGGATAAGTTTACATCATTGTTTTGTTGTTTTTTGTTTTTGTGAAACATATGTAATTTTTATGTTTCTTTTGTTATATATCATTTTTTTTTTATACGAGAGTATTTGACGGATAAGTGTTTTTTGTGTGCAGATGTGGGACTAGTGCGACTTGCAAACTATGCGAGGAACAGGCGTCATCCTCAGCCAGGGGCCACACCTGCTACTGTAGGGGGACTAGCAGTAGCAGGAGATCTTCCAGCCAGGGAGGCTAAGAGGGTGTTGAGACGAGTCGAGTGGAACTTTACTGTTCTCACTCACATGGTCCCTATGGCAGATATTGAGGATCTACCACCATCTATGTAGCCTCATGTAGTAGGGGCACCACGGACATGGGTCTAATTGTTTCGGTGTTTGGAAAATGTTGTTGATAAGTACAACAGGGCCCACAGGACCTGACCTTAGTTAGAATTTTCACATGCCGAGAGCACTACTTGTATATATTTTTTGAGGGCATAAGCCTCGTGACTCGTTATTAGTCATATTTTTTAGGCACTTGCATCCACCTATGTACTCTGGTGACTATGATGTTATATATGGATTTTTATGTCTTTTTGTGGCTTATGGATCATTTTTGCAAAAAATGTATTTACATGTTTATGTGTATGTCCTTTCATATGTGTGCAAGATGCGAATCTAAAATTTGATTAGCTAGAGTATCTGTAATTTGGTTTAAACTCCTAGGAACATGAAAATATGTAATATAATCAAAGCTTCGTTCTAAAATATGTACCCTAAGGAATCATCGGTGTAAAGTCGGATCATGAACATGGTAGATAATAAGTGGCCTCGAGGTGAAAAAATTACCCAAGCTGCGGAGGCAAGCCTCCGAGTGTGTCAGATAACACCGTCTGCATACCCAATGAACACATCGGATTCACTTGACATTTGCCACAGTGACGAAAGATACATCAAAAAATGACACGTCCATAACACTAAAAGAAACTAGAAAGTAATAGTACAAAGACTATACATATGTTACAAAAAGTTACCCATGGTGACCTGCCTATGAGTAATACTTCTTGAGGTAGAGTCCATTTCTAGGCTCTGCCAAAGCATTCCCTTCAAAGTCAACCAGACGATAAGCACCCTTTTTTAGAACCTCTTTTATGATGAAAGGTCCAAACCACATGGGTTTGAATTTTCCTGCTCCCAGGGGGTCCTTATATTGGTCATAGACCAAGACAAGGTCGCATTCAGTGAAAATCTGAGGATGAACGGACCTATCATACTAACACTTGACTTTATGTTTGTGAGCCTCGTTGGTCAGGGCCACATCACAACACTGCTCAAGATATAATAACCGCTCTTCAAGTGGAGAAGTGTCTGGCAATAATTGTACTTCCAACTTTAGGGACAGGATCTGACATTTGATAGGCAAGACAACTTCCAGCCCGTAAACGAGTTGAAAAGGTGAGAAACCGGTTGCAGTCTTAACAAACGTTCGGTAAGCCCATAATTCCGAGTATAACATCAAATGCAAATTTGACTTGTCTGATTTGATCGTTCGATGTAGGATGGTCTTAAGAGATTTATTCACAGCTTCCACCTGACCATTTTCTTGGGGGTAGTAGGGTGACGAATGTTCTTGCCGTAACCGAAGATTTGATGTTAACTTGGTCATCATCTGGTTCTGAAAGTGACTTCCATGGTTAGTGACAATCTCCCTCAGGACACCGAACCTTTCTATTATCTGGTTGAATAAAAAGAAAGCTACAGTCTCTCCATCATATTTAAACATTGGCATAGCTTTGACCCACTTCATGAAGTAATCTATGGCTACAATGATGTAACGGTGCCCCCTTGCTGAAGGAGGGTTACATGTAGTGTAATCAATCCCCCACTTGGTGAAGGGACCAACTATGATGACAAGAAAAATGGGAGTGGGATGTACCCTCATCTTCGGAGAGAAGATCTGGCATGGGTGGCACTTCTTGACCAATTTAATACAATCTTTGATTACTGTCGGCCAGAAGTAACCTGCTCGTAGAATCTTTTGGGTTGTTTCCAACCCAGACAAATGACCGCCACATGCTCTGGTATGGAAATCGTTAAGCACGATAATTGCTTCATTGTGAGTGAGACATTGCTGCAGGATGCAGTCTGCACCTCTCTGATACAATGTATCGTCGAGTATGAGATAATTCTTATCCTGATGGCATATGCGTCAACGCTCATCATGAGAAGAAGAGGTGGGACACTTCAATGTCTGGAGATAGATAAGTATATCTCCATACTGGGGATCCAAAGAGGTGATCAAAAACATATCTCCTCTGATAGGCGACTCTTCGGGCACAAAATCACCTGACTCAACCAGAAGTTCTGAAATAAGTTCTGTGAAGACCAATGACTTTTTGGATTTCGCTGAAACAAAATCTAAGTCAAACTCCTGGAGGATGACTATCCATCTACTAATATTTCCTCCTATTACCCATCGTGTCAACATGTACTGGAATGGATTCACGACAGCAATGATGGTGGTCTTTCGAAATAGAACATAATGACAGAATCGTTGAAAAACATGAACTGCTGCCAATGCAAGTTTTTCGATATGATAATAATTGAGTTCCAGTCCTACGAGGCCTCGAATTAAGTAATAAATCACATATTCTGAGAACAAGTCATCCTCCTGAACTAAGACCATGCCGATGGTTGACTCTGCTGCACCCAGGTATAATAAGAAATATTTGTTATAGTTAGGTGGTTGAAGTAGAGGGGCAGTCGTGAGGGAATGTTTCAATGCGTCAAACGAGCATTGGGTGGAATCGTCCCAATGAAAAGGAATATCTTTCTTCAGTAAGCGCATAAATCCCTTTGTGATCTCGGCATAGTTGGCAATGAAACATCTTAAAAAGTTCGCCTTGCCCTGTAGACTCTGAAGTTGAAGGATTGTGCGTGGGGGAGGCAACTGAGTTATTGCCTCAACCTTGAGAGGATCGACCATGATCCCTGTTGTTGATACTATGAAACCTAAAAAATGTCCTAATGTTATGCAAAAGATTCACTTGTTTGGATTCAAGTGAATCTGGAAGTAGCGACAACGCTCAAAGATAAATCAGAGGTGTGTGGGATGATCCATTCTCTTGTGAGATCAAGATGATAAATCATCTAAATAGGCCTCGACTATATGCTTGAGGTCATGGAAAGAAAAAGACATCACCCACTGAAAGGTCGCTCCAACATTTTTGAGACCAAAAGGCATCTTACGATACGCGAATGTACCCCATGGACATATGAATTCCATTTTGTGCTGGTCTTCGGGTTTGATTTGTATTTGGTTATATCCCGAAAAACCATCCATGAAAGAGAAGGCCTCACAACCCGCACATTCATCAATTATCTGGTCAATGAATGGTGTAGGAAAATTATCTTTGGGACATGCCTTATTCAAATCATGGAAGTATGTACATACACGTTTCATGCCTTAATTTTTATTGACCGGCACGGGGTTTGACACCCATTGGGTCAAATGGATAGGATAAATAAAACCGGCTTTTAGCAGTTTCTCAAATTCAACCTTAATGGCTGTTTCTTTCCTGGGGTTAACTGGATGAAGCTTCTGTCAGAAAGGCTTGGCATATGGATAAATTGTGATTTCATGTTCGACTATTTTTGGATCGATGCCTGGCATTTCCTCGTAAGACTAGGCAAAAACGTCACAGAATTATTTAAATAGATCTATGTAGATTTGAATCTCTCCAGGGGAGTAGTCAGCTCCGACGAAAACATTCTCCATGACGCCAGGGGTTCTGGAGATATTGATCAGTATGGTTTCAACGATGGTTGCCATATTACCCTCAACATAGACCACATGTATAGCTAAGGGATTAATAGGACAAGACCTATCTCTAGTCATATTCAAAGTGAATTATCCAGCCTCGATTCTGCTTAACTTTGGGAGGAAGTATGATCTGTGATGAAGATCATCCCAGGGTTTGTCCAGACTAGTCATTGCTTCAATTACTACATCTTCAGAGGGAAAGACTAAGTCTAATGAATCGGTGTCAGTGAGAGAACCTTGAGCCCAAATAGGCTCTAGAAGTAGATCTAACTCTTGTGCAGGAGTTGGATCTGGGTTGGTTGAAGCTTGCTAAACTAAAGGGTATGCTACTTCAGCTACAGACAAGGGCATGGACATGCCCGGGTGCCCCGTCCCCTCCATCCTGGCCGATGGGTAAGGAAGTATCCACGGATCGGTGAAGTAAGTCATGCGAAACGATGAAACTTGGAAAATCTCAACCTTATGGTGGTCGGATATGAACTTGACATCGCCTTGAGGGGGCGGGTAATCGAAGGTACCCATCAAAGATGGGCACAAACCAACCCCTACGTTGACTATGCCTGGTTGAGGATTATCAATCATCGGGACCGTGGACACCCCCAATGAAGGGTCAGGTTTGGAGAAAGACAAATGATCAATGGTCACAATCTGGTCCTCATGTGGAAACAAAAAGACCCAAAAAGATATAGCAACCACTGCTTGCATGGAATAAGTCCAACTCCTTCCTAACAAGATATTGTAATCGAGGTACGCGTCGACTACTTCTACCTCGATGCACATGGTCTTCCCTTCCAACTACATGAGGAAAGAGGGAATGATACCATGTGGTCGGAATGAACAACAGTTGAAAGCAGTGATAAGAGTAGGTGATGGAGACAAAATGGGCTAGCCAATGGCCTTCCAACATGCCAATGACATAATGCATGTCGAGGCACCCTCATCAACCACTGTGCAGCAAATATTTCGAGTAAATTTTTTTTGTGGGGTGAGCCACTACTATCTGAAATGCTACGTGGTAAGGAATACAAGGTTTTAAGTCTGTTGTATCTAGCATGATGGTACCCATATTACAAGTCTCGGTAGATCCTAAAGAGATTAAAAAATCTTTCCTCTAGGAAGGGCAGCTTTGGAGGACCTCCAAAGAAGACATTGTACAAGGGGTTTGAGACAAATCCTCCACCATAGAATAATTTTGGGTGGCCCTTGCATTTGGGTTGTGAGAAGATTTTTTGAACGTGCCTTTTGGGACACGTGTCATTGTTTCACCCAAAGTCTTCTCAATCTGTAGAGGAAGAGATGGGAGTTTGGCTTCTTTGCCCTTCTAAGAAGTTCTTGGTTTACTATAGTCATGCATTCTAGTTGATATAAAAGCATCACCCTTCATCAGATATACATTCACGGATGTGGGATTGTTCAAAGATGGAGAGGGTCCTTGACTACCCCCTTCTGTGCTTGTAGAGGCCTGGGTTAGGTTTTACCCATGCTGAAATGGATTAGTTAACACATCAGGCTATCGCTGTGTCACAAACTTTTGGGCCTCTGCAAGACAAGGACATTGGTGGGTCAGGTGGTCTTCCGTGCATAGGTTGCATGGATACCTCACCTTTCATTTCTTAGTGTTTCCCCCGCCAACATTATCAGTAAGTTTCTTATCCCCCTTACCCTTCTTTCAGTTTTTTTTCTTTCCTTCAAGTTGTTGGGTGGCCTTTGGATTTGTCAATTTCACTATGTGTACATCCGACGTTTTAGTAGGGGGAGTAGCCAAAATAGTAGTTCGGTTGGCCGTTGTGTGTTGTATAGACAATTGCTGCAATTGCTTCATCAGTTGCTTAGCGGGCTTTGTTTGTGCTGAACCAACAATACCATCGGCATGTGGTCCATATCTTTGTCTGGTTTTATCAATTATTAAGCATGGCACATCTAGCAAGATCTCGTATAATAAACTGGACTGAGAATATATGATCTCAAGTTGTTGATCTCTCATGATGGCGTCTTCTTCAGAAAACACTCCTAATGTCACGACATATTTGGATAACTGTGGGACCAAAGACTTAAGGAACCACTCGAATAGGAATGTTGGTGAGACTGGCACCTTAATTAAAATCTTTCAGCATCTCCATTCTTGGATGTGATCATAGATATGGTCTTCTTTGGTCTATGTGAAATTGGCCAGCAATTCTGTGCCAACATCATATCTCACAGGTAATTGGAAATGGTTTAGGAAGGCCATTGTCAATTCATCGAAGGAATATTATCTTGAGCGGTCGAGCTTAATGTACCATTTCACAACACTCCCAAATAGAGTACGTTGAAACAATCACAACTGCATGGAGTCGTCTTTCAACGAGTTAGATGAGCAGCAAAGGTGGAAGGTAGTTATATGATCGCCTGGATCTTCGTTTGGCTTGGCTTCGAACTTTGGTATGTCCGAAGGCAACTTCATCGACATAGGGGGCCAACGCATATCATGACAGATAGGGTCATTCAACAACCTTTCCAAGTCTGGAAAATGCAAGGTTTCCAGGAAAGGTAGTTTGGGTTGTTGGTGATAACCTAGGAAAAACGGACCTGGGGTTTGAATGGAACTAGGTTGCCAGGAAAAGTTCAGGTACTGGCTTGGGTTCTAGTAAAAACCATGGCCATGACTAGCATACGGATTCTACGTATGAGGAGACATCATCGGTTGATTCCCAAAATAGGACGTATATGTGTTAAGAACCAAACATCAATATAGCATAGAAAAGCCTCAGGAAAAGTACTCAACGCCTTGAAAAAGAGATAATTTTAGATAATAAGCCTCTTCGAGGGGGCAAACTCCTTTTACCCCACTTAAATATTCAAGTACAAGATGATTCAAAATGAAAATGTCTCCTTAGTATATATAGGAGACTAGGAGGTATAATTACAACTAATGGCCTAAAGCCGACATAAATAAAATAACATTACTAATATAATATGCCCCAATTAAGGGGTAATGAGACAATATTAGGGCTTAACATGCCCCTCCCCTTAAGACAAGTGTTGTCCGCAATGCTTGAGTAACTCTGGATGATTCTGTATAAAAGACTCATCTTCCCAAGTGGAATATTTAGCCGGAAGTTTCCTCCATTTAATGAGATACTATGAAATGGATCTATTCCTCGGCTGGCGAATTCTTGTGTCAGTGATGGCTTCAGGCTCCAATATGATTTTTCCTTCCTCATCAAGTTCTGGAAATATAGTTTGAACTAGGATCTTGTCACCTATAACCTTCTTTAAGCATGAAACATGGAAAACTGGATGTACTCATGAAGATGCAGGCAACTCCAATTTGTATGCCATAGTACCAATCTTTTGCAACACCTTATAAGGTCCACAGTACTTTGGTGATAATTTATTATCCTTCTTGTCTTGCTTGAGGGACATCTGTTTGTATGGTTGTAGTCTTAAAAACACCCAATCCCCTA
>ML787001.1:372043-395851 GCA_009831015.1 Picea engelmannii | reverse complement strand
CCTTACCTAATAGGTAGGCACTTCAAGGTCAAAACAAATCATGATAGTCTTAAATACTTCTTGGAACAAAGACTGTCTTCAGAAGAACAACAAAAATGGGTAACCAAGATATTGGGTTATGATTTTGAAATCGTCTATAAAAAAGAGAAGAAAAATGTTGTGGCAAATGCACTCTCAAGAAAGGATGAATATTTTGAGGCCTTTCTATGTGCTATCTCGATCATCCAACCCGAGTGGATAATAGAAGCAAGGGATGAATGGAAGAAAGACGAAAAAGTGTGGATTCTCATTCAAAGTTTGCAGCAGGATTCCAGTGCATCAGATACATTTACATGGAAAAATGATTCACTACGGTACAAAGAAAGCTTATATTTATGTAAGAATTCCCAACTCAAACAAAAGTTACTATTGGGATTGAACACCTCTTCAGTAGGAGGACACTCGGGATTTTTGAAAACCTACCATGGGGTCAATAAGGAATGTTTTTGGGATTGCCTTAAAACTGATGTTCAAACATTTGTGGCAGAATTCTTGGTTTGTGAACAAAATAAGGTGGAAACAATTAATACCCCAGGTCTTTTACAACCATTAGCCATCCCAAGTCAACGCTGGTAGGAGGTTTCCATGGATTTCATCACGGGGTTACTGAAGTCTGAAGGAAAGAGTGTCATCATGGTGATTGTTGATAGACTGACCAAGTACACACACTTTTGTGCACTCTCTCATCCCTTCAAAGACATTACAGTTTCCACCGCATTCATGGAGACAATTCAAAAGCTACATGGCAACCGAAAGATTATTGTAAGTGACAAATATCCCATCTTCACTAGACATTTTTGGACAGAATTATTTTCTTGTTTGGGTACTCAATTGGCTCATAGCTCATCCTATCATCCTCAATCTGATGGACAAACCGAGATAGTGAAAAAATGTCTAGAAGGATGCCTTCATTGCTTTGTCTTTGATAAAAAAACATAATGGTTCAAATGGTTACCATTGGCAGAATGGTGGTTTAACGCTTCCTTTCATACTGCAACAAAAATGACACCATTTATGGCACTTTATGGATACCACCCTCCTTCCATCACTTCTTATCTAAAATAAAAATCCAAGGTTCAAGCAATGGAAGATCACATCGAGCATCAACAACAAGTTCTCCAAATATTAAAGGACAACCAGACCATGGCACAAAATCACATGAAACAACAAGTAGATCAACATCGTAGTGAAAGAAGTTTTGAAGTAGGGGATTGGGTGTTTTTAAGACGAAAACCATACAAACAGATGTCCCTCAAGCAAGCGAAGAAGGATAATAAATTATCACCAAAGTACTATGGCCCTTATAAGGTGTTGCAAAAGATTGGTACTATGGCATACAAATTGGAGTTGCCTGCATCTTCACGAGTACACCCAGTGTTCCATGTTTCATGCTTAAAGAAGGTTATAGGTGACAAGTTCCCAGTTCAAACTATATTTCTAGAACATGATGAGGAAGGAAAAATCATATTGGAGCCTGAAGCCATCACCGACACAAGAATTCACCAGTTAAGGAATAGATCCATTTCAGAGTATCTCATTAAATGGAGGAAATGATCGACTGAAGATTCCACTTGGGAAGATGAGTCTTTTATACAAAAGCATCTAGAGTTACTCAACCATTGCGGACAAAACTTGTCTCAAGGGGAGGGGCATGCTAAGCCCTAAATAGTGGCTCATTACCCCTTAAATGGGGCATGTTGCATTAGTAATGTTATTTTATTTATGTCGGCTTTAGTCCATTAGTTGTAATTATACCTCATAGTCTCCTATATATACCAAGGATACATTTTCATTTGGAATCATCTTGTAATTGGAAATTTATGTGGGCATAAGGAGGTTTCCCCCTCAAAGAGGCTTATTATCTGAATTTCTCTCTTTTCCAAGGCGTTGAGTACCTATTCTGAGGTTTTTCTATGCTATATTGATATTTGGTTCTTAACACAATGTGACTGTGGCATGCCACATAAATTTTGTTTAGGGCCTCAAAACAACCCCAGAAGTTTAGGACTTGAAAAACTAGGAAAAAACTGCCAAAATGGAAATTGGTCTTTGAGCTAGTGGAATAGGTGGGTGGCCATCGATATCCACCTAGATCAAAGGAGGCTAGAAAAAATGATCAAAATTTTAATAATTGTGTAGTAATTTTCAATGGTATGATCAATTTCATCCTTATCAATGTAATATTTCTTCAATTATTGACCCCATTTGTACTAGTGAAATAATTTTCACCCACAACCTTTGTGATGGTGTAAGGCCCATATCAAAGTGGTCTTAACTTCATGTGGGTGGATGTGAGGCACTCTTTCTACAAGTTAAACCACATCTTATCACCAACCTAAAACTTGTGTGGAACCCGATGTTGGTCATGTCACTTCTTGTACTTGGGATTATCCTTTTAAATGATTTCATTAACCTAATGTTGGAGGTGCTAGACCCATTCAACAAATTTGGATACTCGATCTACCTCATTTTGAGTGTGGGAGGACTCTGTCAATGAATATGCAACAATAATATCTACATCAATGGGGCTAATGGCTAGAACCTCAAGCACACCTGAAAGGGGTTGTGGCCAATAGATATGTGAATGGATCTATTATAGTTTGTTTAAAATATCAGACCTTCTTTTGCACTGACATAATTTCGCTCCCACAAGGTGAAGATCTTGGTCAAATGTGACCCTTTTAGATGAGCTCATAAATTTGATTATTTATTGCCTCATTCTATGGAAGGGTGCATCTGTATATTGTATCACTGGAAAGGAAACATTAGGTACCAATTCAATGGAATTATTCACTTGGTAGTGTAGATGTATCCCCATAGGTAAAGAAAAAATATATTGTTTCTCCTCTACAATCTTATCGACCTACTTATGTTATGTTGAAATATCTCAAACCGAGGCTGTGGTGGTCACAATAAACTTCCTTTCACCTTCTAAATCGATCATGAAGAGGACAAACTTTTTGGTCTGAGAGATTACTTTGTAGCACTATTTTTTCGAGATAAATGAAATGGAAGTAGTCAAAACTACCCTAGGTACCCTGTAGATCTTACCCCCAAATATAAGAATGACATTGTTATTGGATAAATCCATAAGTGCGGACACTAACCGATCTCCCTAGATCCACCTGGATCTAGAACAAAGCAAGACAGAACATGACTCTTTCCCTAGATTCTAACCATTGAATTAAATAGGAGGCAAGAACAAATAACATACCTTATTATCGCTTCCTATGGTCTTTGTTTCTCCCGCTTCACCCCAGTTCTCTTGTGCAACCAAGACCAAGACAACACAAACCAACCAAAGTGAAGAAAGCACGATCTATTCAATAGTCAATCTATGTATATGATCAAGGAGTTATACAATAAAGTGGAAATAACTTTATGGGAAAGGGACATGCTACTGTATCATATTAATGGAAAGTAAAGATTACAACTTGAGCCTTGATGTCGCAAACTTCCTTTCGATGGCCCTTGGCTCCGACACACACACTTTCTCACTTGCATGAAGAAGATCAACCCCTTTGGATAAACTTGTTGGAGTCTCCAAGCTACTGTAGCTTCAGTCCTTCACACAATTCTTTCACTAATTCTCCAATGAATCTTGCTTAACCTTCTCCATGAGAATTCCCTCAATATATAGGAGAGAATGAATTAGTTACTTGGATAAGAATGATCCCAAAATATCATGGAATCTAGTACTAGGATAACCATTTGAATGCCATCTCATCCTTCTAGAAGATTCCTTTCTAGAAGCATCGAGAATTCATCTTTTTCTTTGCTTTAGAAAGAGTTCGCACCCTAGAAGTTCAACACAGTGCGAACTTCTTGCACCTTGGCTTAAGGCAGCCTATGAGAATCATGCATTCTCGTAGGGAAATATACTAGTAGCCTGCGAACAGTCTTAAAAAATGAGTTTTCTGGAAGAGATGAAAATAACTTTTTCTCAGGAGAAAGTTCTTATGAAGAGCCTTAGTACACCATCATCAATACATCATCATGATGAACAAAATCATGGGTAACATAATTCCCCCCAAAGTATGAGGTTGGAACCAGTGACAACTGATAGACTTTGTAAGATGCATGTGTGTGTCGGGAACCAGGAGCACACCTAATCGAAAACTTGCGAACAACCAAGCATCTGCAGAATATCATATATATCAATTCTGAGGTAGGCATTCCCATACTCAGATCACATACTGATGACATTATAGACATGGTTCATGGCCACCAGTCATACATTGTGGATCCATGCCGTCAAAATATAGCATAGCCACCAGAATACACTGTGGATCTATGCGAGAAATTTCAAATCAAGACGACATAGCCACGAGACATACACAATGGATCTATGTGTCACAAATTATACATACTCCATCACAACCTGGATCACAAAGATGATATCCAAGGTCTTCAATCTCATCGCCCAAAGTACGAATCTAACCATGTGATTACATGTGTCGAAGTCGAACATGGCAGAAACCACTTGATTACCGGTCATCGATGAAACCGTTAACAAGTGCGAGGGAAATCACCATTGATGTCAATGACTCCCAAGGTACCTTAGTACAATCCATCGAGTGTGAATTAATGATTTGAAGTCGAACATCCGATGGAATCTTTCGATCAGGGGTCAATGATGTAAACCCACTGTCGAAAGCGAGGAAACCTGCCATTGAGGCATGCAAGTTCCAAGGTACCAAATAATTTCTAAGTCTTGATTCTGGATAATGAGCTGAAGTTGACGGAACAAAACTCGTCACAAGAGGGCCTTGATGTATCCCCCATCAATGAAACGAAATGAGTAACAGATTTTGAAGGTGAAACAAAGTATTTTGCAAATTGGACCAGACAAAGGGAAGGCCGACACAGAGAGAATGTATAACTACAGATGGCCGACTCAATATAGGTTTCATATGGACTGCTCTTGAACATATGAATGACACGACCAATGATTTGGCAACATTGACTCAAAGACGACACATGAAATGAGCTTGTAGCAAATCAAATGAGAGACAAATGGATTTCCCAAACCGGCTTCAAATGATGAATAGGGGGTGTCATGTTCAAGAGAGACACTTACTGCCAATTAATACGAAGATGAAAACATATCCCTTTCCAAAATTTCCCCCCACCATTTCTGGCGAGTACCTCTTTATTTTTACGCAATCTTGAGGAGGATAGCATATGCTTGTTGATGTAAGCTCATCCTTCGGATGAGTCCCTCGGAGTATGTTTAACGAACCCTAAGAAGGAGTGGTTCGGTCCCATCACGGGTCTGGAAATGTTTGTTTAACGAGTCCAGAGCTAGAAAACTCGAAGGTTTTTCAAGATTATAGAGTTTGGAAAAACACTTAAAAGAGAACTCTCTCAGTTCTTTTTTCATAAAATAGTCTGGATGAGACCGAAAAAGAGATAAATTATCGCTCACCAGATGCTTACTTCAAATACTTTATCGAGCGTGAAAATAGCAAGGTCGCTCGGCTATCTTTTCATGTTTAGAGAGTCTGAAAAGAGCTTAAAGAGGACTCCAGGGGGGTTCCTTTTTCATATAACCTTGTTGAGCCCGAAAAAGTGATAAAAGTATACTCGATTACATTCTCATTGATTTACGAGCATGAGAAAGAACAAATACTAAGCTCGGTAACTTATTCGCATGTATTTACGAGCATGATAAAGAACAAAGACTAAGCTCGGGATTGTTTTCATTTTTATGCAAGCTTTAAAACAAAACAAAACTATGCTTGGGATAGATTTTAATTTTTACACAAGATTAAAAACTAAACAAAACTATGCTTGGACCTGGTTTCATTTTTACGCTAGCTTGAACCAGAGGAAACTATGCTTGAGGTAAGTGGTTTCATTTTTACACAAGCTTGAACCATAGAAAACTATGCTTGGACTTCCCAACGCATAACACATGGATGGTGGTACTTAGCCCCCAACTTAATAAACTAGTGGCTTAACTTCAGCATGAAGTCCAGAGGCTGAGGAAAATGCCCCCCAAGCTTTGTTTCATCCAACGACAAAGGCAGAGGAAAAGAAGCTTCAAATACTAGATGAAGGACTTGACTCAAATAGAGAGGGGGAAAACTATTTCATTTTTTAATGAGCTTGACATAGAAACAAGAACTATGCTCGTAACCTCTATTTCATTTTTTAATGATGTTTCTACAGAGATGTGAAAACTATCCTCAAGTGGTTTCATTTTTTAATGAGCTTGAAATTAGAAAACTATGCTCAAAGACCTCTGTTGCATTTTTTAACGAGGTTGCCTCAGAGATGCAAAAACTATCCTCAGAGTCTCTCTTATTGATCATGGATTCCAAAAGGACAATGCTATGGAATGACACCATGTCAAGGGAAAAAACTCGGTCATGGCTTCCAAGAGGTGTTCACTGGAAGGAAGAAACACACTCTGGAAGGACACCATGTTGAGGGTCACGACAGGAGTAAAGAGATCAGGCTCTAACAACCCTATCGAAGAGATCACCATGTCAACTACTGGATCTAAGTCATCAGAAGTTGAAGCCATGGGCGAGAATGCCACATAATTGACCTATGGCAAGGGCAGTATCGTCTTCATATAAGAACCATTCAGGGAGGCAATCCAAGCGGGGTCAATGAATGAAAGTTGATCAACAGTCACAACCCGTCCATTGTGAGGGAAAGATATCACACGAAAAAGAGTAGACACAATAGCTTTCATGGAATAGACATAATATCGCCCAAGGAGTAAATAAAAATCCAAGGGGTCTTGGACTACCATGACGTTAATAAAGATGGTTTTCCCTCCCAGAGTCATAGGAAACTGAGGAAGGGTCCCTAAATGTTGACTAGTTCTTTTGTTAAAAGCTAACAGATTCTGCATAACCGGTGCAAGTGGAGGACAACCCAAAGCTTTTCAAGAAACAGAGGACAAAATACTAACAGATGAACCTTCATCTATCAACGTTTGAGGAACCTCCCGACCACAAACCCGTACTGTAATTTGGAAAGGAATGTAAGAGGGAAGACGAGCTCGAGTTAGCACACCCCAATCAAAATGGATGGCCTCATAACTTGGAGGGGGTTCCATGGGAGAAGGAGGAATACCCATCGACACGGCAGAGTCTGTATCAATGAGAAAAACATGGGCAGTATTGAGTTTACTCTCTAGCGGGAGAGTATGATCGACCGATGATGAGATCAAATCGACCACTTGGGTTTCATTCTCCAAGGGGAGAATGGGGTCGACAGATGGAAACGGATCGACCACTTGGGTGACACTCTCTAACGGGAGAGTGAGATCGACCGAGGATGGGATGGGATCAACCACTTTGTCAACTGGTTCATCCAAAGACGTGACCATATTGACCACTTGATCAACTGGACTGACCGACAGGGGAACCAGATTGATCATTCCATCAACTACAGGTGGGTTGAGAGAAAGCTTGCGATAAGCAGCTGGAAGTTGAGGGTGTGAAATAGTCATGTCTTCCAGTAATTTTGAGGCTTCTTCCATGTGAGGACAAAGATGAGTTAGATGACTCCCTTTTCTTAACATACACGGGAACTTGGCTCTACTTTTCTTCATCCCAACTATATCGTGACTAGTCGACGAGAAGTTATCAGCATGTTGTTCAGAGGCTGATGACATGGGTTGGTGAGGATGTGTAGACCATACTTCTATAACCTTGGATAGACCAGGGCAATCCTTAAGAAGATGGCTACCCTTACAAATCCTGCAAGGGTACTTGGGCTTACGGGTTGTTTGGGTGATCTTGACGTCATCAACACTCCCAACATGATTAACAGTAACTGGTTGTTTTCCAACATGTTTGACAGTGGTTGGAAGTTTGGATCCTTGCTTATTTTTCTTCTTCTTATTCTTTCGTATCTCCTTATTTTTATTCACCGGGTTACTAGCTTCAGAACTTTCACCCGATGAAGAAGATGAAACGGAAAGTGACATTGCAAGTGAAGAAGGTGAAGAAGACCTTACTGGTGAAGAAGGTGAAGGATCAACATGAGGTTGATTTTCTTGGGGGGAGTGCTTACGACCGAAGCACTTACTGCATTCGGGATTACCTGAGTGGAAAACAACCATACTGGTAATCCAATAGTGAGACCTAAAAGGCTCAAAGTAGCGATGTGAGGAGGACCAATGTTTCCATAATAAGGAAAAACAAAAGGTTCCCCTGGAGCAGAGGTTCCTTCATTGGTCATTTCAGGAACTGACGCCATTAAAAACAAAAAATCCAATCTAGAGTCCTCTAAGGAAAACAAACAGCACACGCTAAAAATCTAGGAAGCAAGCAAACAAACAAAACCTTCTCACAATGAACTCACTAGTTGGTGATGAAATCCAACGTCGGGGGAACAAAGTAAGAAGGGGCTAAGATAGAGCGGGTGGAAAAGTTACATTGACGACCTGCTTAATGGACTTACACCCTAGTGCAAGATCCCACACATAATCGTGGGTATACCCTCCAAGGAGCCCGAGTGATTTTGGCCAACGTCGATTCCAGGTACCGTGAAGACTTGCCCCTCCATAGTCACCTTGTGTAAAGACCCTAAAGAGATAGGCCACTAAGGTTACCACCGACAATAATAAATCCTAGGGGCACTATCAACAGTCTGATCCACACGCAAGGGCAAGGTATCTGGCTCGAAATCAACTTGAGAGGCTTCCACTCATCATTGTGGGTATACCTTCAAGTGACCCCCGTAATACGTGCAATCTCTACACCAAGACCAACAAAGCAGGGTGAGTAACTCTGTCGGTCTCAATGCGACCTCGTGATTGACCCTTGTGTTATAAAGTCTTCCCAGGACAAAATGTAATAAGTGGATTTAACTCTCCCTATCACAAGATACTATGTTTGTTTGCAGCTTTGGAAAGTTATCTTTCACACCTATTCCAAATCCCTACGACTAATCTCATGTAGGTTTGCTACCAGAAAAGATAAAAATGTCTAATCAATTTTTATAAGTGCTTTATTTTATGGCTGTTGTTACTCAAAAGGAAAATGGCGTGGACAATATGGTGTTTTGACCGACTCGAAAATTATGCAAAGATATGAAGATGCAATCTTTTCATTTCGATGAAAGCTATGCTACGAGAAGGAGAAAACATGTATCATTCCCATATGCACGATGTCCCAAAATAAATTAAACTCATCAATATCAATATTCTCAAGAAATGAGAAAAAGGTACTGAACACCAATGCACGATTCATGGCCCCCCCAATCTAATGCAAGGATCAAGAAATGCAACTTCGATTCATGGCCCCCCCAATCTAATGCAAGGATCAAGAAATGCAACTTCGATTCATGGCCCCCCAATCTAATAAAAAAAACACCAAGAATCATGCAACTTCACTACTTGAAATGCAAGGATGCCCCCAATCTAATATAAAGCAAGAAATTAAATCTTTTTGTTTCAAAATTTTCACTAAAAGCAATAATGAACTTTGTTAAAACAAAGAAACCCAAACTAGTATTTTCAATTGCATAAGAAAAGTGATCTTTCAAACAATAAAAAAATGATAAAAGACCAAGAAAACTCAACTTTAAACCGATCACCGGTTCTTAACTAATCAAACACACTCAGATTCTGAAATCAGAGAGTATGGTTTTGCCAAGAAAAGTCAAGAAACGAAAGTCAAGACAAAAGTGACAAGAAGAGCCTTTGAAATCCTAAGACTGTTCATGCACAGAAATGAAGACAAGAAAGACATCAATCAATGGTCCAAGAAACTCTTATGAGGCAATCAAACTGATCTAGACAGTTAAAAATACCAAAACTCAAATCCAAATTTTTGAAAAATTGAGTTCGCAGGCAGGCAATATTACACAGTGCGAGAATCACTGATTCTAGCAGGTTACCCTTGAGCAGGGTGCGAGAACCTCGCACTGAAACCTAAAGGCAGAGTGTGAACTCTACCTATTCTTGCAAGTTGCAATGAAGTACAGTGCAAGAATGCCTGAACATAGTCAAAATTTTGAAAAATGAAGCAAAATTTAAAAAGGCTTCTGGACCCAGAGGGTCTATCAAGATATCCTGAAGACTCAGAGATTGATAGGATAGGAGAAAAGTGAAACCAGAGAAAATGGCCACAGAAAATATCAAAAGCCACAAAGAAAATGATATTTTTCCCCAGTGGAG
Source organism: Picea engelmannii (assembly GCA_009831015.1). NCBI lineage: Eukaryota > Viridiplantae > Streptophyta > Pinopsida > Pinales > Pinaceae > Picea > Picea engelmannii. The sequence continues at coordinate 385,665 of ML787001.1, read as the reverse complement.
TCACCAATTTTGTTATTGGATAAATCTGTAAGTGCGGACACTAACTGATCTCCCTAGATCCACCTGGATCTAGAACAAAGCAAGACAGAACATGACTCTTTCCCTAGATTCTAACCATTGAATTAAATAGGAGGCAAGAACAAAGAACATACCTTATTATCTCTTCCAATGGTCTTTGTTGCTTCTACTTCACTCCAGTGCTCTCGTGTAGCCAAGACCAAGACAACACAAACCAACCAAAGTGAAGAAAGAACGATCTATTCAACAGTCAATCTATGTATATGATCAAGGAGTTATACAATAACGTGGAAATAACTTTATGGGAAAGGGACATGATACTGTATCATATTAATGGAAAGTAAAGATTACAACTTGAGCCTTGATGTCGCAAACTTCCTTTCGATGGCCCTTAGCTCCGACACACACACTTGCTCACTTGCATGAAGAAGATCAACCCCTTTGGATAAACTTGTTGGAGTCTCCAAGCTACTGTAGCTTCAGTCCTTCACACAATTCTTTCACTAATTCTCCAATGAATCTTGCTTAACCTTCTTTCTTAACCTTCTCCATGAGAATCCCCTCAATATATAGGAGATAATGAATTAGTTACTTGGATAAGAATGATCCCAAAATATCAGGGAATCCAGTACTAGGATAACCATTCGAATGTCATCTCATCCTTCTAGAAAATTCATTTCTAGAAGCATCGAGAATTCATCTTTTTCCTTGATTTAGAAAGAGTTCACACCCTATCAGTTCAACACAGTGCGAACTTCTTCCACCCTGGCTTAAGGCAGCCTGCGAGAATCATGCATTCTCGCAGGGAAATATACTAGCAGCCTGCGAACAGTCTTAAAAATGAGTTTTCTGGAAGAGATGAAAATAATTTTTTCTCAGGATAAAGTTCTTATGAAGAGCCTGAGTACACCATCATCAATACATCATCATGATGACCAAAATCATGGGTAACAGACACCACAAGGTTGAAACTCATAAATAGCGTGATGATTCCACATATATTGTTTTCCTAAAAGAACATCACAAAATTAAATTGGGGAAACATAACACAATACATGATTCTTGAATGGCTTGATTTCATAGGATAGGAGACATTGCTAGCTGATGTGGATCTCTCATCCCTGGATAAACCATTTGATGGTGTATGGTTGGGGTGTGACAATGTCAACAAATTCATTCTTTTGATGACCTAGGATGAGATTAGGTTCTTTTGACTCTTACTTTCAACAATGAAATGCAGTGGGGTACCCTTCACCCACACATGTGAGTGGAAGAGGTGCTCCCCCTCCTTGGGATTATTTAGTTATTCTGGTTGGAAATTTTTTTGGACAGTTGGTTTGGAAAGTTGGTTGTCATTGATGTCAACCCTTGGAGTGATCGAGATACCCCAAATTTGTGATCAAAATTGTTGGACAATTGGTTGTCATTGATGTCAACAAGTAGTGGTTTTCATTGAAGTCAACATATGTTATGGGTGTATTTTGAGAAGTATCCAAAGTGGTCCCCTTATGGCATAGCTCTAAGCATGGCCCTCATGGGAAGATTATTTGAAGAATTCTACCAGAAACCCATAGGTGTGGTCATGAAGCCCGAAGCTTTTTGAGGAATAAGGACATGAAGGACAATGTAAATGTAGGTAACACAACCATAAATGGATATTCCTTGTCATTTTGTTTCCAGTGATAGGTGGTACACCACGTCATTCCTGATGGTTGAGGAATTATGAGGTCATAGAGTTGGAAGCCCCAAAGGTGGGTTACAAAGCCCTTAGTTGGTTACAAGACAATTAATGAAAGGCTTAAGTGGTTGTAAAAAGAAACCCATAAAGTAAGGAAAGACACTACTTAGAAAATGTATAAATACCCCTTAAGGAGTCTTTCCTAAGTAAAATTCACATGAATATCTATTGATTATCTATATTGTGAAGAAATTTTGGTCTGTTGGTGAATATGAGGTAGCATGTCTGAGGATGCGAACAAAGGTTGAAGGTGAAAGTCTCAGAGATCTAGAAAATGTGAGTAACCCTAGTTTTTGAGGTATCTGTGGGTTTCACGTCAGAAGGGCATGGATGTATGTGGGATGCAGTGAAGAAAAGAATATATATTCATGAGTAGTAATGGAGGAAGTCATGGATCTGTGAAAATATTTTGAAAGGCTGTAAAGTGATGTTTGTACAATATTTTTAATACCCAAGTTGGTTTACTCATATGCCATCTGATAAATCAAAGTGTCTATAGGATCATAGGTATTTTTTTATGTGTGTTTATCATGGATGATATGGCACATGCTTGAGGCATGGCTTGGAGTCACTTTTGGTTTATGGTTGCATATGGTTGAGGTCCATGTTTTGGTATCATTGATACATGCTTGAGACATATCCTTGGTACATTGTATATTGTTGTTATGGTTCATTGTTAGAGGCACATCTTTATGATATTGGAATATATTTGAGGTATATCATATGGTATATGTTATGATGCATGCTTGAGGTACATTGTGGTACATGGTTTGGATACTTGATGTTGATATGGTCTATATGAGAAGATCTGGTTGATATATCAGTGTCACACACCTAACCCCTAAGTACCCTTTTAAGGGATGGGGTATTAATTTTTTTCACTTTCCCTCGACCATCTCAAATCCTATTCTGAGGTCTTCATCATCTTCTACTTATCAAGATATTTCCAATGACTATTACCATGCTCACATCCGAGCTCTGGATTTAAAGTTATGGCCTTATAAAGTTTCTTTAGTTGCCATGTGGCTCCTACCACTCATCCTCTGATAAGGAATTGACATGGCATCCACCATATATCCCATTGATCCTTGCTATATTGGACCCTAGGCCCATCCTCTAAATCAAAGGATCTGATAGGTTCAGTCCGCTCTTGTCATGGTGTTTTCCTCGTGTAATCACATTTCACTCTGATGGCACACTCTGCCCAGTCATACCTAAACAGATACAAAATCAAAGAATATTCCCTTTCGATGTTGTTCATTCGACATTAAAAAGGGTCAAGCAGCTTTTCTACTCCGAATTTGGGGTATCGAATAATATTCCTTCCTCTACATCTAACGCCTTTCTTCGATGGATGATGTAAATGTTCTTATAGTTTTCTTGATCAATGGGAGAGATTTATTCGATGGTCTAAGGTTCATTTGACAATATAGACCACTATCAACTTCTCAACCAATTAATGATTGACATATGTTGTCCAAAGGACACTCTAGCTGCCTCGTTAGCGTGCTACATCATTCATGATGTCAACCCTTCATCTCTTAGCTTAGGATTCCCCAATAAAGGTTGACGACCCAGATCGTTAGTGAAATATATCAACCTTGGCATGTCACTGGTCTAGGTTGACTCTCAGGGCGTTTATGTTGGATTTAATCATTTTCCTGTGGCGTGATCGATTTGAATAGCCTCCCTCGAAGATGATTGAGATCTCATCTTAGAGCTCTCACTATTCGAGCAGATCAACGATCACAAATTTATATTGGAGTTATTTTTCTCTTAGTATTAGGCCACTCCTATGGAGACACTTGTCAACCCAAATCACATTGGCAAGATGTGTGGAACATATCTGATGTCATTGTCATCTCTTTACTATGCCACAAGACCACTACATATGGAATCACCCTTACTTGACACGTGGACCTCCATGTGTACTTGACATGATATGCACGTCCTGACGAATGCACTTGACACATCTCTCCATGTGTTGACACTTGTTCTCTAGACAATGGTGGAGTGACATTATCCATGCCATCATCAAGTTGTTTTTCTCCTAGCTTCGTTTTGAAAGACCACAAAAAACTACGATCATGATCACTTTTAACTACGTCCGATGGACGATCAAGATTTCTCCTAGGGTTCTTTCCTTCGGAGCATTTTCCACCCAGTGGATCAAATCACTCTGAATGCCCCACTATGATGGTCAATCATGATCACTCCAAGGTATTCCCCGATAGAACGATGACTCTGATAAATTCATAGTCTCATCCCAATCCCACTATGGAATACTCAGATTGATCTTCCACGATCAATGATTGAGATATTTCAACCTTTAGATCCAACGACGACGGTTACGAAAAAGGTCTAAGACCAAATTCTCCCAAAGGGCCCACGCTTGACCCACCAACTAATTACCTATTTCCATTCACAAGCTAACACCTGTTAACCTCTAGGCACATCTACACTCAGGGTCAATATGACACGCCACACGAGTGTACTTCATCTTCTAATCTCACTTAAGCGAGACCAAAAATATCCACGACAGAGTTTAATCCTGGCTACTCCCCGATTAACGGTCCAAATATTCACTTAGAGTCTCCTCCTTTAGAGTACAACTCCTCCAGATCCACAAATTACTCTGAACAATATGCTACGATGGATGGTCAGGATCTAATCTCACTCTGGTTCTGATGGACTATCCAAATCTTCCCTAGGGTTCCTCTAACACCCTCACATTCAGTCGTTCTAAAACTACACCCTCCAATGAAGGGTCAATATTTATTCACAATTCCAGTTCAATGGTTTTGATTCATATTATCTCAAAACACTGAGTTTACACAAGACAACAGTCTAAAACTAGAGACTTAGACATTTTTCGAGGGTTCTTCAAAGGTTTTCCTTTGGTTAAAAACCCAAATTTGACTTCACAACTTAGGGATTGTCCCAGATCCATCTTTAGGGTTTTTACCAGACCTTCTTGGTCTCCTTCCTAGTTTCATTCTATTTAGGGGGAGTCATTTATTTCATATTAATCCATATCCCTTTTTCTAGGAAACCCAATACAACCAAAGTATAGACATGTATACATGAAACTGTGCCTATGGTCAACAAAATCACACTTTATTTCCTTTAATTCAATCCAATACAAGAGGCACAATAATTCATGTGTACAAATCATGTTCAAGCCATATAGTTCCTTACTTGCTTAAATACACAAACATAAAATATAACAACCAGTCTAGTCATCAAACAAGAATGCACATCCCTGAAACATTCACAGAAAACTCAACCTTAAATTACAGTTCAATTACAAAGGGTACAAAAATAATTATATATTACAGTTGATATCCGACCAACTGATTGTGGGTGTTCCCCTTTCCACACAACTGTAATCTCAGAGGAATTCACTCTTAGCACTCTATCCACCCTCGTACCAAGCCATGATATCACTATGGAAACTTCTATGTTTTCCTTAGGTCTTCTACAAATTCTCATAGAACCTCTCTTTGTCATAGCCTCTGCGAGCTTTAACAGATGCTTCCTCCGCATCAAGATTGTGGCCTTATTTTTGGCTAAGGTCATATCTCTGGTCTCTTTCAAAAGACAAAGAAGTTATCGAGGAGGTTACTCTCCTCCACCTCTCCGTGTTACAGAGAAATCCCCTTGCGGACAAGTGGATTCTCTCTTGGATACTAGACCCCTATGACCAAGACAAAAAAATGTTATTGTGGACACTAACATTCCTTTTAGATCTAATTAAGATAATGTATGAAGAGGAATAAGAAAAGTGTGCCTTTTTAATGGCGTTTGTCCTCGCACAGTCCAAGTTGAGCTTTGATCTGAAGCTCCTCAATAAGTCCTGTAGAACAAACAAAGATACAACAAACTTCCTATTCTACCGAGATTAGCTCAAAAATAGATCTATCTACTAGAGACAAGTTCATGAAATGTACGCAAACTTTAAAGGAAATAGGCCAAGCATAGATTTATATTAATGAGAACAAAGTGGTGCTTACAACCATGGATGTATTGCAGTAGCTTCACCAAGTTCCCTTTGCCCAGACCCTTGCTCAAATAATCCACACATAATGTCGATGCTTCAATGATATCCCCTTATGAGATCATAAGTTTGATACTTCACAATGTCTCCATCCATTCTTTATGAGATCATAAGTTAGGTGCTTCTTTCAAACTCTATCCTATCTTTTACCATGAGAAGGCCTCCTTATATAATCTTGGAGAGACCCAACCATCTTGAGAGATCTTTGGGATAAGTTGAGGATTCCTCTCCTTTAGTTGTGGATATTCCCTAAGATCATGCCTTGACCTCAGATTCAAATCCAACCAACTTCAGAGATTGAGGGGATTCTTCCCTGATTTATCTCAACAAACCAAAATTCACTCAAAAAGGGAAACCCTCCCCCAAAATGGTGCACAAAGTGTTTCAATGCTCCCCCATAGAAGGCTAGGGAGCGTCGATGCTCCCTGACAGTGGGTAGGGGAGTGTTGCCTTCCAAAAATCATTTTTGAGTGGTTTTCTTCATGGAAAATGCTTTGTACTATTCATCAAATGATTTATCTTCCTAAAACCAGCCTTTGAGGGTGTCTTAAGCATCCTTGTGATGTCGTTAGAGGAACGACATAGGAAAGATGGAAGTATGATGTTTGCGACACTTGTGGTAAAAATGCAACACTTGTGGTCAAAATGTGACACTTGCGAACAAGATGTGACACTTACAACACTTGTAATGAAGACACTTGCAACACTATTGAAGTGAGTAATTTTGATGTGTACCATATTTCCCCCCAAAGTGCGAAGTTAGAAGATGAGAACTGATGACTGAAGTACTTTGTATACTTTTTCAAGCAAGGGTATGGACTTAGAGAACCTGATAGAAGCTGCAGACAACCATCCAAAAAATATTATGACATGTTTCAAACCCAAGGCAGGCATACCTATGCTTGAGTGATAAAGACTTTCAAGGTATGGCCGCTATAAAATACACTGCGGATCCATAATTATATTGACAAAAAGGTATATCCATTGATGATACAATGTGGATCTATACTCCTATGACCTGAACTGATCGTAGCCATGAAGAATACACAGTGGATCTATGAGACAACAAGACATAGCCACGACCAATACAAAGTGGATCTATGTGACAATATATGTGTCAATGTTCAAAAGAAACTCCATCACAACCTGGGCAAAGTATATATAAGAGTGATGACTCAACCCAAGATCTTCTTACCGATCCCTATGTAGTACGAATCTAACCATGTGAATAGATGTCCTGATGTTGAACATGGCATAAACCACTTGATTATCGGTCAATGAGGTAAACCGTTAACAAGCGTGAGGGAAATCACCATTGATGTCAATGATTACCAAGGTACTCTAGTACATTCCAATGAATGTGAATGGATGAGATGAAGCTGAACATCCATGGAATCATCCAATCAGAGGTCAATAATGTAAACCCACTATCAGACTTGAGGAGGCCTACCATTGAGGCATGCAGGTCCCAAGGTACTAACTTGTTTCTAAGTATAGCTCTTGGATAATGTGTTGAAGTCGATAAGAATAGACTCATCGAGGGAGGGCCTTGGTGTATCCCCCACCAATGACATGAAACTGATATAGAGATGTAATTGGTGGATCAAAAGAACATGGATTGACATGGGTATTGGAACAAGAATTTGTGATGGTTGACTCTTGAGGAAGATACTTCCCTTGAACACTAAGGCATGACAATAGAAAACTCAATAAGAACCAAAACTTGATGATGCAGTGGATACTGTGACTTTTTTCAGGTGACCCAAAGGAGTAAGGAAAATCAAAGGATTGTTTCAGTGCAGAGGTTCAGTGGATTGAAATGCGTGCAAAGATAAAATGTCGTGTTCAAGGGAAACTGTAAGGATTACTGGTAATGTTCTCAAAAAATTCTTGGCTTGCTTCCTTCAATTTTTTCCCCCATCCAGATAGATGAGTATCTCATTTTGATTTAATGATATCGAGGAGGATAACACATGATCGATATAAATCACCTTCAGTAAGTCCCTCTTCCTTTGTTTAACGAACTGGAAGAAGTAAGGGTTCGGTCCCATATGGGTCCTTCAATGTATGATTGTTTAACGAGTCTAGAGAAGGTAAACTCGATTGTTTTTCATATTTAGAGAGTCTGAAAATGACTTAAAGACAACTCCAATGTGGTCCTCTTTCATAATGTTAGTCTTGTGAGGCCAAAAAAGAGATAAATTATCACTCGAAAGACACCCTTTCAAACCTTTTAACAAGTGGGAAAGGAAGCAAGATCACTCGACAATCTTTTCATGTTTAGAGAGTCTAAAAAGAGATTAAAGGAGACTCCCAGGGGTTCCTTTTTCGTATAACCTTTATGATTCTGAAAAAGTGATAAAATTCTACTCGGTTACATTCTCATGTATTTACGAGCACGAGAAAGAACAAATACTAATCTCGATACTCTGCCCCCATCTTGAAAGTTAGTGGCTTAACACTCCAGAATGATCATCAAAGGCTGGAGACATGACCCCCAATATTCAATTCATTCACCAACTTTGAGGTTGTCACCAATGTTTGTACTAGATGGAGAAAAAGGATATAGGTGGATGAAAATAAGGTTGAAATACGGGATCTAATGAAAGACTTGACTCGACATCTACGAGATTTGGTGAAAAACTCGACCTGACATGAGAGATAATTGTTTCATTTTTTAACGAGCTTGACACAAGAAAAGAACTATGCTCAGGGCTCCAAGTTCAATACCCATATATATATTTCATTTGTTAATGAGCTTTCTACATAGAAGAAAACTATGCTCAAGACCTTTGTTTCATTTTTTAACGAGCTTGCCACAGAGAGGAAAACTGTGCTCATAGCCTCTATTTCATTTTTAAATGATCTTTCCACAGAGAGGGAAATTGTGCTCATTACCTCTGTTTCATTTTTTAACGAGCTTTCCATAGAGAAGTGAAACTATGGTCGTGGACTCTTCTTGATCATGGATTCCAAGAGGATAATGTTCTGGAAGGAAACCATGTCAAGGGACAAAACTCGGTCATGGCTTCCAAGAGATATTCACTGGATGGAAGAAAAATTCTCTGGAAGGAACACATGTTGAGGGTCGTGATAAGGGTAAGGAGATCGGGATCCAATAGCCCTACCGAAGATATCACCATGTCAACTACCGGATCCAAGTCATTGGAAGTTGAAGTCATGGGAGACAACGCCACATAATTGACCTGTGGCAAGGGTGAGACCGACTGCATATACGACCCATTTAGGGAGGTCATTGGGTTGATGGTCAAGTTAGGGCCAACAAACGAAAGTTGATCAATAGTCACCATTCTTCCATTGTGAGGGAAATATATCACACGAAAGAGAGTGGACACAATAGCTTTCATGACATATACATAATCTCACCCAAGGATTAAATCGAAATCCAAGGGGTCTTGGACTACCATAACATCAATAAGACAGTTTTCCCTCCCAAAGTTATAGGAAACTGAGGAAGGATCCCTAAAGGGTGATTGTTTCTTCTGTTAAAAGAGAATAGAGTCTGGGTAACTAGCACAAGGTGAGGATAACCCAAAGCTTGCCAAGCAATAGAGGACAAAATACTAACGAGCGAACCTTCATCTATCAGTGCATGAGGAATGGCCCAACCAAAAACTTGTACTGTAATATTGAAAGGAATGTGAGAGGGAAGATGAGGTCCAGTTAGCACACCCCAATCAAAAAGGATGGCCTCATTACTTGGAGGGGCTTTCACAGGAGAAGGAGGGATGCCCCTCGGCATGGTAGATCCTGTATCAACAAGAAAAACGTGGGCATAATCGGGTTTACTCTAGAGGGAGAGTAGGATCGATTGATAAAGAAATTAAAATGACCACTTGAGTTTCATTTTCCAAGGGGAGAATGGGGTCGACAGGTGGAAACGGATCGACCGCTTTGGCACTCTGAGGAGAAGTGGGGTTGATCGATGATGTAACTGGAACAACCACTTTGGCACTCTTCGGAGGAAGATTTGGATTGACCGATGATATAACCGGAGAAACCACTTTGGCACTCTTCGGATGAAGGGTGGGACAGACTGAGGAAGGGACTAGATCAGTCACTTGGGTTTCACTTTTGAGATGAAAAGTGGGGTTGATCGATGATGAAACTGGATCAACTACTTGGGTTAGTGGTTCAACCGAGGATGAAGCTAGATTGGCCACTTGATCAACCGAACCAACCATGGATGGAACCAAATTGACCATTCTATCAACTAACGATGGGTTGGGGGAAATCTTATGATAACCTTTTGGAAGTTGAAGCTTTTTCAAAAGAGAAGAAGCCTCATCCATACGAGGACAAAGGTGAGAATAATGATCACCTTCACATAAAAAGAAAGGAAATTTGATGGTTTTCTTCTTCGTACCAACCTTACTAGTTGATGGGATATCACCACCATGAACGATAGGGGCCGATAACGTGGAAGACCACATTTCTAAGACCTTGGGAATACCATGGAAATCCCTCATAAAATGGTCTCCCTTACAAAGACTGCAAGGGAATTTGGGTTTCAGATTCTTCATTTTAACCTTGTTGATCTCATCAACACTCCCAGTACTATTAACAGTAGTTGGTTTCTTGGATCCAACATCTGATGTAGTTGGAGGATTGGTCCCTTTCTAGTTCTTCTTCTTCTTATCAATCTAGCTACTTTCTTTAGAGCTTTCACTAGGTGAAGAAGGAGAAATGAAAGGATACCTGACGGGCAAAGAAGGAGAAAGTTTGACATGAGTTTGATGTGTGGGTGGCATGCTTAAATCTGAAGCACCTGCATTCGAGATCACCAGAGTGGAAAAAAACCATACTGGTAACCCAGTTGTGAGACCTGGAAGGCTCAAATTAGCGATATAAGGAGGATGAATGTTTCCATAAGAAGGAAGAAAAAAGGGTTCCCCTGGAAAAGGGGTTCCTTCATTGGTCATTCTGGGAACTAACACCATAAAAATGAATATCCAACCTATATTCTGCTAGGGAGAACAAACAACACACACTAAAAATATAGTAAGCAAGCAAGCAAACAAAACCTTCTCACAATGAGCATACTAGTTGGTGATGAAATCAAATGTCGCGGGAACAAAGTAATAAGGGGATGACATAGAGAGAGTGGAAAAGTTACATTGATGACCTGCCTAATAGACTTACACCCTGGTGCAAGCTCCCACACATAATCATGGGTATACCCTCCAAGGATCTCGAGTGAGCCTGGACAACATCGATTCCAGATACCTTGAAGAATTTCCCCTCCACAATCACCTTGTGTAAAGACCCTAAAGAGATAGGCCACTAAGGTTACCAACTACAATAGTGATACCTGGGGAGATAGTCGATAGTCTAATCCATGCGCAAGGGTAGGGTATCTAGCCCAAAATCAAATTGAAAGGATTCCACTCATCATTGTGGGTATACCTTCAAGCAACCCCCATAATGATGGGTTGGGGGAAATCTTATGATAACCTTTTGGAAGTTGAATCTTTTCCAAAAGATAAGAAGCCTCATCCATATGAGGACAAAGGTCAGAATAATGATCACCTTCGCATAACATGCAAAGAAATTTGATGGTTGTCTTCTTCTTACAAACCTTACTAGTTTATGGGGTATCACCATCGTGACTGACAAGGGTCGATGACATGGAAGACCACTTTTCTAAGACCTTGGGAATACCATGGCAATCCCTCAGAAAATGGTCACCCTTACAAAGACTGCAAGGGAATTTGGGTTTCATATTCTTCGTTTTAACCTTGTTGATCTCATCAACACTCCCAGTACTATTAACAGCAGTTGGTTTCTTAGATCTAACATCTGATGTAGTTGGAGGCTTGGTCCCTTTCTGGTTCTTCTTCTTCTTCTCTTTCCATTTCTTCTTCTTATTATCAATCTGGCTACTCGCTTTAGAGTTTTCACTAGGCGAAGAAGGAGAAATGGAAGGAGACCTCACAGGTGAAGAAGGATAAAGGTCAACATGAGGTTGATGTGTGGGTGGTGTGCTTACATCTGAACCACCTGCATTTGAGATCACCTGAGTGGAAAAAAACCATACCGGTAACCCAATTGTGAGACCTGGAAGGCTCAAAGTAGCGATGTAAGGAGGACCAACGTTTCCATAAGAAGGAAAAACAAAGGGTTCCCCTCCTAGCAAAGGGTTTCCTTCATTGGTCATTCTGGGAACGGACGCCATAAAAATGAAGATCCAACCTAGATTCTGCTAGGGAGAACAAACAACACACACTAAAAATATAGTAAGCAAGCAAGAAAACAAAACCTTCTCACAATGAGCACACTAGTTGGTGATGAAATCCAACATCGTGGGAACAAAGTAAGAAGGGGTTGAGATAGAGCGGGTGGAAAAGTTACATTGATGACCTGCTTAACAAACTTACACCCTGGTGCAAGATCCCACACATAATCATGGGTATACCCTCCAAGGAGCCTGAGTGAGTTTGACCAACATCGCTTCCAGGTACCGTGAAGACTTTCCCCTCCATAGTCACCTTGTGTTAAGACCCTAAAGAGATAGGCCACTAAGGTTACCGACTACAACAGTGATGCTTGGGGAAACAGTTGACAGTACGATCCACGCACAAGGGCAGGGTATCTAGCCCGTAATCAACTTAAAAGGATTCCACTCATCATTGTGGGTATACCTTCAAGTGACCCCCATAATATGTGAAATCTCTACACCAAGACCAACAAAGCAGGGTGAGTAACTCTGCCAGTCTTAATGTGACCTCATGATTGACCCTTGTGTGAGAAGGGCTTCCTAGGACAAAATGTAGCAATTGGATTTCATTGCTCCCTAACACAAGATTATATGTTTGTTTGCAGCTATGGAAATTTATGTTTCACACCTATTTCAAATCCCTACAACTAATCTAATGTAGGTTTTCTACCAGAAAAAGTAAAAATGTCTAATCAATTTTAGTTTAGCGCTTGATTTTTAAGGTTGTTTTTACTCAAAATGAAAATGGTGTGGACAATATGGTGTTTTGACCGACTTGAAATATACGCAAAGAGATGAATATGCAATCTTTTCATTTCTATGAAAGCTATGCTATGAGAAAGAGAAAAAATTCATCATTCTAGATGCACAATGTCACAAAATGCCAAAAAAAATGCATTTCTGCTACTTCAAATGCAAGCTAGTTTCACTACCCAAAAGCAATAATGAATTTATCTTCTTTGTTTGATTATGATGTATACAAAAATTAAATACAAAACCTTCAATGATCCATTACTTTCAATTAGGAGAAAGAGTCATATGCAGATGCAAAAGACACGAAGCAAAAGGGCTACAAACAAAGCATGCACTCAAGGCAGTGAGGTATGAAAGAAAACAAGTAGAAACTTGTTCTAACAAGAAAGAACACTATCAAATATTCTACAACCAATCAAGAATTCAAGGAACACAAATAAAATGCAAATAAGAATCCAGGAAAAGATAGGGAGAAAGAGAAATCACTCAAATTGTCCCGACAAAACAAGCATCTAGAAAGGGTAATTTTCACATTTCTGAAAATATTTCAAGCTCCAATAAAGACAATAAGGGGTGATAAGAACCAAATATCAACCTAAATAACTTCAAAAACCAATCACAAAGTCTGGGTAAATACTTCCACAAAATAGGCTGAGAAAATCTAAGCAGAAAAGGGAAAAAATCCTCCAAAAAGGAGACTATCGCTCCCTGTCTCAAGGGGAAATAACATTGCAACACTCCCTAAAAAAACATGGGGGAGATCTGGCCAAAGATAAGTTCTCTGGTATGGCCTGGGGGGGGGGGGGGGGGGGGGGGGG
>ML787001.1:339373-355573 GCA_009831015.1 Picea engelmannii | reverse complement strand
TTAAGGTCTTCCCACCAGATGGAAGCCTTTCCATTCAGATTGAAAGTGGCCACTCGGGCCTTCAAGTTCTCTGAGAAGTCATGGACTCTGAAATATTTCTTCAGCCCAAGTAGCCACGCCTCAGCTTCCTCTCCCTTATTTATCTCTCTGTTGAAGGAGGGAGGTTTGGCCTTTCTAAAATCCTCAAATTTGTCACTCTTGGAAGTCTTTTTCTTCTTCTGTTTTCTGCGAGAATAGGAACTGGTCCTGCTACTAGAAGATCCTTCTGAATCACTGAATTCCTTCTCAGTGGAATCGTCTGGCACTGGTCCTTTACCTCTGGGGTGGACCTTTCTGGATGTGCTTCTCTCAGTGTGGCCACTGACATGACCATGATTTTGCATCTCAGGTTCATGCTGCATTTGTCGTTGTAGGTCAGATAGGCTCTGCAGTAGAACTGCATTAATTTCGGTTTGTTTTTCTTGTTCTTTCATCATCCTTTCATTATCGGCCTTACAGCTTTGCAATTCTACGATGAAACTTCTCACCGTCTCAGCTAAGTCTGGAGGGGTTCCTATTTCTCTTCTTTCATCAGACTCCTCATCTCTGTTGTGGGAGCCTTCTCCCACCTCTTGGTGAGTCACCATACTCTACGTTTGTAGATTCTCGTGGTTGATCGTCCACTTGAGTGAAAAGACAAATGCTGGATATTATTCAAGAGTTAAATACATTTTATAATTTATGCATAATTCCATAATTCTTTCACATGCATTCACAGTCGGGTGTTCATATTCCAAGTTTTTAATCCTGGATAAGATAGTTAAGTCAGGGGGTTACTCCTCATAGGAGTGTTTTGTACGAGGTTTATGCACGACTGGTGCGACTGGTGCATGAGCCCAATCAGGCCGGGTGTTGTAACCATGCTCTGATACCACTTTGTAACAGAACCACTATCATAATTTAAAAATTTTGGGTTAATCTCCCACAAATGAGAAATCTCCAGAAACTTGCATTTGCGAAATGCCAATCCCTGGTTCAATATCGGGATTCGGGGTTTTGGAGGTTGCGGTGTCGAGGGTCCCTGTCCTCTCGAATCCCCTATCACTGATGGAATGAATTTTCGACACGCCCCTTGGTTGCCTCAGCCCTGCTTGGCTAAGCCTTTGGTCCACACGACCGGTTCCTATATGACCATAGCGAAAACTTCTCATCGAGGTTTCGGAGTTTGCGGTGCTGAGGTGCACATGTACCCGGAACTCCCGATCCTCCGATCCCCGATGTGCTCCTAGCGTATTGGCTCTCCGGGCCAAGTCCTGGTCAATACGACCACAACCTTCACTAGACCACAGCCTTAAATCCTGTCGGGGTTTGGCACCTTTCAATATCATGATGCACAAGTCCTCTGGACTCTCAACGCACCTTTACACTGGCTAGCCCCCTTGTCTATACAATGGTCCATGTGACCACTTACCATATGACCGCAGCCGTATAACCTCCCATCGGGGTTTCGGCATTTGCGACGACACAAAACACATGTCCCCGGGACTCGCGATTTCCCGATTCGTGACGCGCCTTTTTTATCACGCTAGCCCCACTGGCTATACAATGGTCCATGTGATCACTTACCATATGACCGCAGCCGTATAACCTCCCATCGGTGATTCGGCATTTGCGACGGCACAAAACACATGCTCTGGGACTCGCGATTTCCCGATTCGCGACGCGCCTTTTTGATCACGCTAGCCCCACTGGCTATACAATGGTCCATGTGACCACTTACCATATGACCGCAGCCGTATAACCTCCCATCGGGGTTTCGACATTTGCGACGACACAAAACACATGTCCCAGGGACTCGCGATTTCCCGATGAAGCCTCCTGTCGGTACTTTCACCGACGACGTTCGATCTCCTGCCAAGCGTCCTTCTGGATGGACGGTCCCGATTCCTCCGGGATTTCGAGACTTTCGATGTCCCGTTCCTCTTGTCCTTGGAAACTATGATTTTCTGATGCGTCAAACTCCGATGGCACCTTGATCTGCGACACCTATCCCTCAGATGGACGACTCAAATTTACTCTCTGGATTTAGAGACTTTCAAAGTCCTGTTTCCCTTGCTCTCAGGAACTCCGATTTCCCGATTCACGACTCTTCAAGATCTCTTGCCACGTGTTCCCGCTGAGATCAATGACGGAGATTCTCCATCGGAGTTTAGAGACTCAAAAGGTCTCAGTTCTCTTCGACCTGTGAAACCCCGACGCCTCCAAAATCCCGATGACTGTCCAGAATGCTGACACGTGTCCTACCGAGATCAATGGCGAGGATTCCTTCTCTGCACACTAGGGTTTAACTCTGGCGCAACTTCTCGAGCTCTGATGGCTGACAGGATTTTTTCAATCTTCTCTGTAAGGTCCTGACCATCGATTTCTTCCTCCTTGAATACCTTCTCGAGAATGGCTAAGTATCCCTTCTACAAGAGGGAACCTCTACTAGAGATCTATTCCAGGGCTTTCCTGGAGATGGATAGGGGAAATAGCTTCCCGAGGACGGATTTGGGATCCTAACTTAGCTCAATCTAAGCATAACTAGATTTATTTATCAACGTAAGTCGTGCATGGTTTCCTCTGTGATAAGCATATATCAACTTAGTCATATCAAACACTACGCAGACGTTCTCATGTTGAAATCATTTACAATTTCACAGTTCTATGAGCTAATATCTACTCCTTATTATCAATTACTGCACAGACATTCTTACACAGGAAACATTTACAATTCCACAAGTCTATGAACATATGTGACAACATATAAATTTCAAGATGCAATATGAGAGAAACACTTATCGGAAATAACTTCAACAATGGAAGCAACTACTGAGAGGGGTGCTCGTTTCCACCCAACCATAGGCGTAGCGACTCCTAATGGATTTACCACTAGCCACCCCTGAGCTGAGGCCATGATGTTTTGAGACCTGCACCTCCCTGTCTTCCAGTGCCCAGGAGAGAAGGTTGCAATCCCCTCCTCTCTGCGATCACTCACTCTGCGTAAAAATGCCAGAGTTCCCCTCGCGTCTCCCCCTGTCAACCGCTTCTGCCATACGCCTTATCCTATCGTGAGGTTGTGTGTGGCATGATTACCCTCGCGTTGGTCAGTCATAATGGCTCTACGGATAGGCGGTTCACTTCCCCATCCCTCATCAAGCCATCCACCGACCGGCCTGCAAGGCATTTATTTTAGGGATAGCGAGCCGCTTTTGGTTCTCCGGGCCAGTGGAGTCCAAATATGGTATTTAATTCTTGGTGGAAGTTAACGCCCCTTTTTCCAGGTGCCCTCCACCACCATCGTGGTCTCTTTTCTGCACATCCCCTCTCAGCAGTTCTGCAATAAATTCAAACTGTTATTTACATTCATTGACCTCTTCCTGCAGGTCCATTTACATCACATATTCATACTTATGAGTTTTGTCGTAGTCCTTGGCCAGTTCAGTTATATTTACAATCTGGGGGAAACAGGGTGTTACACATAGCCTCTTTCTATTTGGAGCTAGAGAATTCAGGGAGTTGTAGCTTCCTTCAGGTTGGAGCATGTAAATAGGGGGTCATAGCCTCCTTCCAATTGTAGTTGGAGAATTATGAATTTGGTGCTTCCAATGAATTTATTCTTTTGATATATAAGAAAAACATTACATGGTTTTCTCCCATTTGGGTTTCCATGTAAATTATGGTGCATTGTTTTTCTATGGATGTTTATTATGCTTTGTTGATGAAATATTGTTGATGATGTTAATGATTACATATTTTGGTTAAAAGTGATAATAAATTTCTCACATTGATTCACCTCCCCTCTCAGTATTCCAGCAATTGGTATCAGAGTGGGTCCTTCAAGAAATAGTTTAACCACTAGAACGAGATCATGGAATACACTAAGATTGGAGCACCAAGGTTTGATGGACAAAACTATGCCTTTTGGAATAAAATGATGCAAACCTTTTTACAAGCACAATGATTTGATGTTTGGCAGACATTAGTAGACATATATGCAGCTCCACCCACTCCCCCAACTGACAAAAATGGAAATAAAATCAGCAAAAACAATTCAAAGTATAAAGGCACCATTCTTAGTAGTCTGGATGATTCAGTATGAATTGCAAGAATGCAAAGGATATTTGGGATAAACTTCAAAATAATTATGAAAGAGATAACAAAGTCAAGGGAGCTAAGCTTCAAACCTTTAGAGCTAATTTTGAGCAATTAAAGATGAAGGAAGATGAATACATTGTAGCCTACTTTCTACGACTTGACAAAACAATGAACACTATTAGAGGAATAGGATAAGAATTTGATGAATCAATAGTCATTCAAAAGGTTCTAATATCTCTACCTATGAGATTTGATCATAAGGTATCAACCCTGGAAGAAAGAACAAATCTTGACAGTTTGAGCATGGACGAGCTACATGGAATATTCATAGCTTATGAAATGAGGATAGAACAAGAGAATCTAGTCACAAATGAATTAGTGTTCAAAGCATCCAAGAAGACAAAGAAGAAAAACAAGAAAAAGTCAAAATCATATTGTAGTTGCAACGATGATTCAGAGGAAGATGAAGAAGTGGCAAACTTCGTATGGAAGTTAAAAAGAGGAACCAACAAGTACAAAGGTATGATTCCAATGAAATGTTTTAATTGTGATGATATTGGTCATTTTTCTTCTAAATGTCCTTATGCTAAGAAAAAAGGTACGATCGAGAAGAATATCCTAAGAAGAAAAAGAAAAATCAAAAGGGAGACAAGATAAGGAACAAAAAGAAAATCTTTAAGAAAAGTTTGTACTCAAAGGAAGACAACTCTTCATCAGATGAGGATGATGATAGTGACAATGATTCAGAAAGAGTACTCTTCATGGAAGTAGAATATGATGAAGAAGATTATGAAGATTTTGAAGAAGAAGGTGAAGTCGATCTCAGAGAAGAATTAATCAGTGCCTTTGAAGAACTAGGGAAAGAAAGAAAGAAATTCAAGTCACTCAAGGAAGATTTAAAGAGGAAAGAAGGATCTCAAAATTCCAACTCAAAATAAATTGAGCAAATAATCACGAAGTTAAAAATCCAAGTAGAAGAAGATAGAAGGATTGAATAAACACTTAGAAATTAGTTAGAAGATAAGGAGAAAATAATTGAAAGATTGGAAGAAGAAATAATCACCTTAAGAAAAGATCTTCAGAAGAAAGATATGCAGCATAATAGCACCAAAATATTGGATGAGATCATCAACAATCAAAGGCGATGCTATGATAGGTCTGGGATAGGATACAACCATATGCAGAATGAGAAAGTTTCAATCTCCATGAAGAAAAAATAAGAAGCACAACAAAGCACCTATGCAAAAATAGTCAAAGGTACTCAAGAAGAAAAACATAGAGGAACTACCTAGAGATTTAGAACATATAACCAACAATCAACAACATCTCAAGAAGAAGATGGATTTAGAAGAGAAACATCATTCATAAGATCCCCTACATCCAGGTATCAAACTCTTTTTCTTGGTTTATGTTATTATTGTAACAATTTTGGTTACAAAGTTGTAAACTGTAGAGCCTGTGCCAAGAACATAAACAACTATGAAGGCTATTCAAACAATAATTATCTCAGAAAGTCACATGAATCAAATAACATAAATATCAACAGTTTTGGTTCACTAAGTAATGAAATAGAGTGCTACAAATGCAACAGTTTTGGACACATGGCCAAATATTGTAGACTGATTGTTCCTCCAAAGGAACCAAAGAAGAATATCAATATTCATAAACAAGAACCACAAAGGATATGGAGAAGAAAGAAGGATAAATCATATTATAAAGTAATATATGTGCTCGTTTAACCATATACAATATAACAATATTCTCACCCAACCATAGGCCGAAGCCACCCCTAAGAACCTTAACCTTGACAGAGAATGATTATGGAAGCAAAACAATAGCCAACCAAGGTTAATTCATCAATCAAACATAACCAAGACTGATAAAAAAATTCCAACCATAACCAATAGAAAGTCCAAGCCAAAACCAGGAATACAGATTGTGGCAGCTGTCGACATTTGTTAGCTACAGTTGATCCCCAGACTTGCTCACTTTCCTAGTTTCTGCAGTACACACTTCTTCCCAGCTAAAATTTTGAGCTGTGTGTACAAAATGAGGTCTGGATACTTGTATTTATACTATTTTCCTGAGCTGTCTGGGCTGACTTCTCATTCTAGAGGCTAAATACTTAATATTAAATATTTCCTTCAGTTGACTTTTATTATAGGGTTATGTTCAATGTTTTAGGGTTTCTTCTTGCTTCCCAGAATATTCTTTTCTCATTAGGGTTACACGTGGAGATAAATACCCCCCACATATACCATAATATCAACACTCCCTCCTAGCTAGGGAGGTATTGAAGGTAATGGTATTGATCACAAACATAACAATCAATCGGTAGCATCATCATAGTCGTACAGACTATCTCATGATTAGATCAAGAGAAACATCATTACTATCAGTGTCATCTAACAACATCAACATCATCATCTCTTGAAACCATACTCCATTTGAGTAATCAGACATGATGTTGAATAAGTCACTCACTCCAAAGAGTGATATTAGAACCATTCCTCTAATCCAGGCATATGTCCTAGAAGAATAAATGTCCTAGACCATTTTCCATCTGGAGAATGTCTGTCCATCAATACACTGACCATCCCTCTAGCTGATAATCATTTTAAACACTATAGATAGTTTACATGGCTATCAGAACAACGTCATTCAATACAACACAATTGTGTCTATACATAGTAGTACACAACTACAATCCATTGGTACACCACCACACCAAGTAGAACACAACTACTTAATCAGTGAAACATAGTCATAACCAGTGGAACACGTCCACCACGGTAGCATACATCTATTGTCCAGAGACATACAGTCTCCATAGAAATCATATCATCTAATATCAACCTGCACAAAAAAACAATGTCATGATATAAATTGAGTCATATGGGCCATTATTCCACTCACATCTATGATATCTAGAAGAGAATCTGCCTTCAGAAGGTAAAACATCATCCATGAGCTACTGGACTATTCTTCTCAAGCATAGAAGAATATCTGTCTTGATTTCTGATCCTAGACCATTCACCTATCTGGGCCATTCCTTTAGCACTAAACAAAGTGCAACCTAGAGAGAATGAGTCTACCCTAGGGAATGCCTATCCCCGATTGTTGAACCTGGACCATTCACCTATCTGGGCCATTCTTACGGCACTAAACAAAGTGCAACATGGAGAGAATGAGTCTTCCCTAGGGAATGAATTCCCAAACCATTTCCTGAGGAAATGATTGTCCTGCACTAGCCTCCAAAAAGGACCATTCTTCAAAACTGCTCACAACTGTAAACTTCGAAAGAATGACTTCCCGACGGGGCAGACCATTCTTCTTGACCACTACTAAGAGTGACTTTCAATAAGAAAGGTTGTCCTATACCATTCCCCCACATTAGCCATAAGGGGAATCAGTGTCTATGGTACATCAACAATCTATCGAACCATTTTCATTATGAAAATGACTATCCGATCTGGACCATTTTCTGAACTGGAAAATTCCTATCCGTCAGAAATCTCAAACCACTTTCCGAACTAGAAAGGAACTGCTCATCTTGGACCATTTTTTGAACTGAAAAATGACTGTCCATAAATAAATAACACATTAGTGCTCCCTCCCAACCTGGGAGTAATCTCTTCCTTTTTCAATAAGGAATTCATCTCC
Organism: Picea engelmannii; assembly: GCA_009831015.1. Taxonomy (NCBI): domain Eukaryota; kingdom Viridiplantae; phylum Streptophyta; class Pinopsida; order Pinales; family Pinaceae; genus Picea; species Picea engelmannii. The sequence continues at coordinate 347,794 of ML787001.1, read as the reverse complement.
ACGAGCTCTAGCTTGTTTTCTTGAGTACGCAATCTTTTTCATCTTGGATAGAGGTTTTACCAAAATATCTTCTATCTGATCATATGTGGAGATATATTGGAGAACCACTTCTATTTTCTGGACTTCATCACAGAGAATTTCATGCTTGATCTCAATGTACTTCGGACTGTCTAGAACACTGGTTTTCTCTTGAAGGCTTCATATAGCTCTGATCATTACAATATGTCATGGTTGGATGACATCGTGGCAAGGCTCAAACTGGAACATATCCAAGTGTCATTTTTTTGTCATCGTGAGAGTTTTTCATGGATTAGCAGTCCATTATCCTAGACTTTTGAGTAACCATTATGATACAATATTTCTATTATATAAAGTCTTCACCATGCTTCTGTTTTTCATTGGAGGCTCTGCACCAAGTTGTCTTCTTCCATATGTATACAAGAGTCTCTTTCTAGTATACCTCAAAAACTTGAGGTTTCTCTACATACACTTATTTGTTCAATTACTCTGTTGAGGAGAACAGTCCTTACATTCATCTAATGTAGACTCCAACCCATGGATATGGCAGGAGATATAATGTGTCAGGTAGAGGTATGTCTGGTTACTGGAACACGCTATCATCATAGTCCTCTCCCTCCATATGTGATAACCTTTAGTCTTGGATCTCGCAATGCTTTCATTCACAAGTCTTCCATACATTGTTCTTCATCACAACCTTCATTTCCTCTACTTGATTTTTGCGGGTTCAGACCAAGATGGTAGTCTTGTGATTCTCGATATAATGACTGGTTGTTCTGGATTTTTCTTTCTCTCTTGGAATCTTCATGTTCTTCCTCATGTTTCTCTTTAGCTCTTGGGTCCATGGATTTTTCTATAGATTCCATGCCCTGAATATTTCAACTTCTTCCTTTCATCATAGGATCATGGATGTGGATGGACAACCAGGGATACTTTAAGGCTTTGTTTCGAACAAGACTTCTTCTAAAGTCAAACTGAACACATGCTTCTTTTCATGGCTTATAACATCAATGGGAACATGGATATATACTTCATAATCCTTGAAGGATCACATTATTTAGGATTAACTCCCTCCTAATCCTTGCTTCATGCATGAATGCATGCTCTTATTTTGGAATTATATAATTGGCTCCCTCCAACTAAGAGATTCCATGCTTCCGTTTGCAACCCTATTGCCTTCTGCAAAGTGTCACAAGTCTTTTTATAATTTTCTCTTGACTAATGACTTCTTTCTGTTTTTACTTATTCTAGTTTTATTCAATTTTGATTATGATTTTGGCTTATCTTGCGTTTGTAATAGCTTCCACATGAATTGTTACCAAGGGTTGTCGATATACTTCATCTTTTCATGTGTATTACTTGACTTGTATTCATCATGGTAGAAATCCTTATCTTGTTATTATTCCATAGGTATTGTATCCATTTGAACATCTTATCTTCTAAGAAATAGATATGAAAGATATGTACAGAAATTATGTAAACATGGTATGTACAAGAATTATGAAGAATATTGTTACCTTGTCTTAGAAGAAGAAGTCTCTTTTATCCTGCTTGACCTTCTTTGAGGGTTCCCTTTCTTCGACAACTGATGCTTCATGTGTTTCCTTCATTTTCTTTAACTCGGGAGACTGATTCTTGTATTGACCATATTTTTGACAGTTGAAGCATTGTGTTTTTGACATATCTTTCTCTTGATTCGATTTCTTCCTTGAGCCAAACTTCTTTTTATTCCTGGAAATATTGAACCTTGTTGTGAAAGCTTGATCATCGTATTTATTTTGGGGTTTATATTTTTCAATAATCCTTGATTCTTCTTGTGCACAACAATTCCAAAGTTCTTCAAATGTGGGATACTCCTTCCTTTTGTTCATACTTGTCGAAAATGCATCCCATGTCTTGGGAAGACCATTGAGTAGTATATTTACAAGTTCCTTCTCTGAAATGATTTCTTCAATAGCTTGTAGTTGATCCCTTAACTGATAGATTCTCATAAAGTATGATGTTATGTTGTCATCATCATTCATTTTCATGTCACGAAGCTCATTCTTCAGACTCATTACTTGTCCAATGTTTCTGACTCAGAATAGGTTAGTTAGGACATCGTTCATATTCTTAGATGAGTAAAGATGGGATATGTAGGGTATCAAGTGGTATTTTATAGAGTCCACTATGATACTCATGGAATTTATGTCACTGTCTTTGAACTTTTCCATAACTGCAACATTCTGAGGTTCCTTCTCTTTTCCTTCTTCGAACTATGGTTCCACAATATTTCCTTTCACGATATCCAACACTTTATCCTTGGAAAGGATGAGGTAAATCCTTTTATTCCATTCTCTGAAGTTAGAATCCCCTTATAACTTGTTTTCTGACTTCATAGAGTAAGTCATAATTGCTTTGACTTGGTCAACCCTTGATTTTGACCAAAAATTAAAACTTGATGTCTTAGCTTGTTGAGAGTACTAGGAGATGTGCTAGGTTAGGGTGAACTAGGATATCCATAAATTAGGTCAATATCTTCACTTAAGGTTCCTCAACAAGAGGGTTAGGGTTTCGTTGCTGCAACAAAGACTCACTGCAACTGCAACTATAACTGAGAAAATCCTCCCAATCTATCTTCTAGCAGTTAGACTGTCTGAAGATAGTGTGGGCCCATACCCTGTTAGAAAGTAATAGATGTGCTCTTTTAACCATAGAAAATATAACAATATTGTCACCCAACCATAGGCCGAAGCCACCCTTGAGCACCTTAACCTTGACAGAGAATGATTCTGGAAGAAAACCCTAGGCTTAATAGCTAATCAAGGTAGTGTATCACTCTCTTGAATGAGATACATCTAAAAGAACCCAAAACAACATATATGTCATGAATGAGATTGGAAGGGAAAAATGTTTATTAGGAAAGGAAAATAAAATTTGGATCTGGCACAAAAGGTTGGGTCACATAAACATTGATAACCTTTTCAAAATCAAATCCAACAAATACTATATGTGAGCATTGTATGCAAGGAAAACAAACTAGGACCAAGTTCAGGTCAAAAGAGTACTCCATGACAAAACCATTGGAGATTGCACACACTAATCTGCGTGGACCTAAAATAATGAAGGGATTAAATGGAGAACAATAATTTATGTTACTGGTTGATGACTACACAAGAATGATTGTAGTTTTCTTTCTTAGGAATAAGTGAGAGCCTTTTGAACACTTGAAGATATACAAAGATATGGTTGAAACCGAGATGGATTTGAAAATCAAGTGCTTGATATCAGAAAATGGAGCAGATTTTACATCAAAGAAATTCATGGATTTATGTAGAGAACATGGAATAAAGAGATAGTTCTTGGTATCCAGGACACCTCAGCGAAATGGAGTTGTCGAAAGGAAGAACAAAAAAATATAGGAATTGGCCAAAACCCTGTTAAAAGATTCCAAGCTGAGTGGCATATTTTGGGCACAAGCAGTACATATAGAAGTTCACACACGGAACAGAGGAATGTTCATACTTAATAGTAATAAGACTCCCTACGAGTTATGGAAAGGAAGACCAGAAAATGTGAAGCATTTTAGAGTATTTGGAAGAAAATGTTATATCAAAAGAGAATATGGCAGGCTTGGAAAATTTGACTCCCGGGTTGATAAGGGCGTATTAGTTGGGTATTCAAGGAAAAGAAAAGAATATAAATTATTTAGTACAAGACTAAAAGAAATCATGGAAATCATCAATGTAATGATTGACGAGACATATGTACGAAAGGAAAAATAAGGAAGCAAAGACTCAAAAGAGCAAGATGACAAGGAAGATATAAAATAAGAAGAAGTAGAAGAAGAAGAAAAAGAAGAAGAGAAATTAGAAGCAAAACAAGAGGAATATGAGAAACAAATACCTCCTAAGACACCTAGCCAACGAGTACAGAAAAACCATCCACCGAAAAAAAATATTGGGAATAAATATGAAAGATTTGAAACCCAAAGAAGAATATGAATACTTTCACCAGAACAACAACACCTAACACTGTTATCTACAATTGAACCAAGTATTTTTGTAGAGGCCATCAAGGATGACCACTGGATCACGGATACAAATGAATTATTGGATCAAATATAGAAGAATGACACATGGGAATTGATTCCAAGGCCAAAGAACAAGAACGCGATTGGTACAAAGTGGGTTTTCAGGAACAAACTAAATGAGGATGGACAGGTAAACAAAAACAAAGCAAGGTTAGTATGCAAAGGATATTCTCAAATTGAAGGTATAGATTTTGAAGATATCTTTGCCCCAGTTGCTAGGATGAAAGCAATTAGATTGATCTTACACCATGCATGTTCCAAAATAATCAAGGTGTATCAAATGGATGTAAAATCCTCCTTTTTGAATGGAGAATTAGAAGAAGAATTCTACATCGAAAAACCCAAAGGGTTTCTACTATTAGAAAAGGAATATTATGTCTACAAGTTGAAGAAATCATTGTATGGACTCAAACAGGCCCTTGAAGCATGGTATTAAATATTGGAAAAGTACCTACAACAACAAGGATTCGGGAAAGTTAATGCATACATCAATCTCTATATAAAAGTGGATCGAGACAATATACTGATAATTTAAGTTTATGTAGATGATATTATATTTTGGAGCGATGATGACAACATGAGTTTGAGGTTTTCCAAAGACATACAAAATGAGTTCGAAATGCCTTTGCTCGGTGAGTTGACTTTCTTTTTGGGATTACAGATATGTCAGCGTGATAAAGGTATTTTCATCTTGTTGGCATGTTTTACAGACAATGTGTGCTGGTCATTGATGGCAAGATCAGAGTGTGCATCGATGGAAAAACAGGAACAACGTAAGCTAAGGAGGATTAGCACAGAGTCGCACGTAGTGTGTAGGTGTGCACCAGGGACAAGGTTACCTCATTACCAAATCTCAAGAGAGATAGAGTCCTCAGGATCTCAGGCGGATCAAAGGTCGAGGCCTTTGACACTTAGAAATTCTTCTAAGTAAGGAGGATGTGTAAGCTCAGGTAGAGAAGTGACATTGATCGTTGGATCCCAATCAGAATTCCCGATGACCATTAGATCTGAATCCAGATAGGAGGAGCGCAAAGATGGAGGACAGATCTCTGGTGTTAGATCCGAACGCAGGGTCTTACCATCATTGTATCAGGAAGAACCTGCACATTCTTTAAAGTGCAAGATCGAAGCAATGGTCCAACTCCATTTTGAAGTTTTGGCTATCGGGGTTTTGGGTACCGGAAGTTGGAGTGTCGAAACACTTTGCAACAACAATGCCGAAATTGTGATATGCGAAATCGCGATATGATCTGAGCTGTTGAATCAATATCAGATCTGGACCGTCGAATCATAGGACACGTGGCGAAAGATCGTCATGTCATTGACTGGAAAGTCAAAGGAACGGGGTTCCCTAACCTGTCGAATTTGCGATATGCGAAATCACGAAACTATCTTAGCCGTCAGATCGAGGTTTGTTCTAGATCGTTGATCCAGCTCCATCTCGGAGTCTCGCCTATCACGAGTTGGAGTGACGAGAACCTCCATCTAAGGAACAGCGAGATGCGAGATCGTGAAAATATCAGGACTGTCGGATCACCAAGAATGTGGATTGTTGATCTGAGCTCCATCTCGGAGCTTCGGCTATCGCGACTTGGAGTGATGAGAACCTCCATCACAGGAATCGCGAGATACGAACTCACGATAAGATCTGGATCGTCAATACACCAAGATTATAGACCGTTGATCCGACTCCATTTCGGAGTTTCGCGAATCACGACTTGGAGAGGCAAGAAACATAACCACAGGAGTTCTGAAATTCTGAAACGTGAAAATGCAAAATACTTTAAGGCTTGTGGACTCAGCCGATGGTCACACCATTGAAGAGATGAAGAGAAGAGTACGTGCAGACAAGCTCCTTTTCGGTGTTTTGGGGATCGCGACTTGGAAAGTCGATAAACTTCACAACAGAATTAACGAAAAGGCGAAATGCGAAATCGTGAAAAGCACATTATGAACAAGCGCTTGGTCATGGCCATGGTCATATCAAGGAAGGAGCTAGCGTAGAAAATATCCATCTCGGAGTTTCGGAGATCGCAAAATGGAGACTCAAGATGTCTCATCGCAGAATCTCTGAATTGCGAAAGTGCGAAATGGGTAAATAACAAAAGAACCCATCAGAATTAATCCAACGAAGGAGGTGAACATGAGCATGATCAGAGGGACAATGTTGATCCTTATAGTATAACTACTAGAAACCATTGATGGTTTCTACCAGAGGAGGCAAAGAGACTTCTGTGTGATTTCCAGAGGAGCTAAAGAGTTACAAGGAATCTGCCAGTGGAATGAAGACACTTCGTGGAGGAAATTGACAGTTGGATGACAGTTGGAGCTCGTAACTGAAACATAAAGGATGAGCTCGACTATAATAGAGACGACGAAGAGTCTCAACTTCCAGAGAGAAAAAGGAATCTCGGCATAACACTTAGTGATGATAGACATAAGGGTTGAATTGCCAGAGAAGCTGAAGAGTCGCGATGATGATCAGGCAGAGCACTTGAGATGTGGAGGAAATTGGTGCAGTGTGAGAATGCAGAGGAATGGTGAATATTGCATGCAAAAGGTGCACAAAATATATATATACATGATACAAATAAGAGATGTGGTGGTTGTTACTGCTGGAGTTGTTGTGGATGTTGTTGTTGAAGATGATTCATGCGTGAAGAAGTAGAAGAGTGCAGCAGTTGAATAGAATAGAAGAAGAACTGTGCAGTGAATGGACATGGCGCATAGAGCATAAAAAGCAGAAGAATAGAATGGGTAGCAGATGCATTCTGGAAGACAGTGAGGAAGTCTGAGTAGCAAAATCTTGCAAAACAGTGATGAGACTGGTAAGCTGTTATTGAACACTATATCACTGTAATAGGTTTCAGTGTTTCATATTCATAATCCAGGGTGGTAGGGAGGTGCTAGGGAGGTTCTAGGGAGGATTGTTTTCCTCAGAGATTCAAGTGGGTGCTTGAACACATGGAGTTGGTGCTTCCTTCTAGTTGGTGCTAGAGAAACTAGGGAGTTGGTGCTTCCTTCTAGTTGGTGCTAGGGAAACCAGGGAGTTGGTGCTTCCTTCTAGTGGGTGCTAGAGAAAAATAGAGAGTTGGTACTCTCAGCAAGGTGCAGCTTGCAAAACAGAGGTTGTAGCCTCACAATGAGTTGGTGCTCATATGTATGATAATGTAAATAATGTAAATAATACTTATCATATAAATAAGAAGAGGTTTTTACCCTGTATGGGTTTCCTTGGGAAATATCTATCTCTGTGTTTCTCATATATGTGACTAATGCTAAATGTGCCATTGTTTATTTCCCTTATTGTGATCATCATTGAGTGCCTTGTAAAGATTTTTAAAAGAAGCATAATTGTTTAATCACGGTAACAACTGATTCACCCCCCCCTCTCAGTTGTCCAACAATTGGTATCAGAGCCAGCCCCTTTTATCTAAGGGTAGATCCTAGAGCTTAAACATGTCAAGCCATGAAGTAAATTCAACCAATAAGGCCCCTCTATTCAATGGAACAAACTTTGCCTTCTGGAAAGTTAGAATGAGAACCTACATAATGTCGTTAGGTGCAAATGTCTGGGATGTGGTAGATACTGGTTATGTAAAGCCAGTTGTGCTAGCTAATAAGGATGAAAAACTAGAATTTAGCTTCAATGCTAAGGCTATGAATGCTATCTTGAGTGGGCTTGTAGAAGCAGAATTCGTAAAAGTTATGCATCTAGGAACTGCCAAAGAAATGTGGGACAAACTCATTAGCAGCTATGAGGGTAATGAGAAGGTAAAGGATGCAAAGCTTCAAACCTACAGAATACAGTTTGAACAGCTGAAGATGAAGGAAGATGAAATTGTTGGAAAATACTTTCTGAGAGTAGAAGAAATGGTAAATGCAATGAAGGCACTTGGTGAAACAATTGATGAACCTTCTTTAGTTCATAAAATCTTGAGAACTCTCATAGATAGGTTCAACCCAAAGGTATCTGCTATAGAAGAACTTAATGATCTAAAAACCTTGGAGTTTGATCAACTACTAAGAAAATTGACTTCATATGAAATGATAATAGTTAAAGATAAACCTACCTCCAGAGAAGCATCATTTAAAGCAGACAAGAATGAGGATTCTGAGCCCGATGAAATTGAAGCAAAATTCGTGAAGAGACTAAAGAAGGGATCAGACAAATACAAAGGTAAACTTCCTTTCAAATGTTTCAACTGTGGTAGGATAGGTCATTTTGAAAATAAATGTCCCCACAAAGGAAAGGATCAGACATGTGATGATGAGGAGAAGTACAAACACAGAAATTTCTTTAAAGAGAAAAACTTTAAGAAGAAAAGTCT
>ML787001.1:285691-306116 GCA_009831015.1 Picea engelmannii | reverse complement strand
GTGGTCCTAACATTATGGATGATTCAAACACTTGTAGACTTGGAGGTAAAATACACTGCACCGATCCCAATTCATTGTGATAACACTAGTGCCATCAGTGTGTCTAAAAATCCTATCTTCCACTCCAAGACCAAGCATATACCCATAAAATATCATTTTCTGAGAGAGCAGGTCACTAGTCAGATTGTTCAAGTCCATTACATTCCCACTACAGAACAAATTGCAGACATCTTTACTAAACCCCTTGCCAAGACACCATTTGAATATCTTAGACAGAAGTTGGGTGTCATCCCATCTCACATATAAGAGAGTCCATCCTGTTAGGGGGAGACTTGTATTGGTGGAATATCTGATACCTACTAAAATTAATGCAATGGATCAGGGGGAGCGTGATTTCTTTGGCATTGATGTCAAAGGGGGAGAAAAGAACATGGGTGCCTTTGTTTCCATCAATGCCAAAGGGGGATATTGTTGGCATGTTTTACAGACAATGTGTGTTTTTCATTGATGGAAAGATCAGAGTGTGCATCGATGGAAAAACAGGAACAACGTAAGCTAAGGAGGATTAGTGCAGAGTCACACGCAGTGCGTAGGTGTGCACCAGGGACGAGGTTAACTCATTACCAAATCTCAAGAGAGATAGCATCCTCAGGATCTTAGGTGGATCAAAGGTCAAGGCCTTTGACACTTAGAAATTCTTCTAAGTAAGGAGGATGTGTAAGATCGGGTAGAGAAGCGACATTGATCATTGGATCCCAATCAGAATTCCCGATGACCATCAGATCTGAATCTAGACAAGAGGAGCGCAAAGATGGAGGACAGATCCTTGGGTTTAGATACGAGCATAGGGTCTGACCATCGTTGGATCAGGAAGAACCTACACATTCTTTAAAGTGCAAGATCAAAGCAATGGTCCAACTCCATTTTGAAGTTTTGGATATCAGGGTTTCGGGTACCGGAAGTTGGAGTGTCGAAACACTTTGCAACAAGAATGCCGAAATCGAGATATGCGAAATCGCGATATGATCTGAGTTGTTGAATCAAGATCATATTTGGACTATCAAATCATAGGACACGTGGCAAAAGATCGTCATGTTGCTGACTGGAAAGTCAAAGGAACGAGGTTCCCTAACCTCTCGAATTCGCGATATGCGAAATCGCGAAACTATCTTAGCCGTCAGATCGAGGTTTGTTCTGGATCGTTGATCCAGCTCCATCTCGGAGTCTCACCTATCATGACTTGGAGTGACGAGAACCTCCATCTAAGGAACAACGAGATGCGAGATCGCAAAAATATCAGGACCGTCAGATCACCAAGAACGTGGACCGTTGATCTGAGCTCCATCTCAGAGCTTCGCCTATCGCGACTTGGAGTGACGAGAACCTCCATCACAGGAATTGTGAGATATGAACTCACGATAAGATCTGGACCGTCAATACACCAAGATTTTGGACCGTTGATCCAACTCCATTTCGGAGTTTCATGAATCGCGACTTGGAGAGGCAAGAAACATAACCACAGGAGTTCTGAAATGCCGAAACGCGAAAATGCGAAATACTTTAAGGCTTGTGGTCTCATTCAATGGTCACACCATCAAAGAGTTGAAGAGAAGAGTACATGCAGACAAGCTCCTTTTTGACGTTTCGGGGATCGTGACTTGGAAAGTCGAGAAATTTCACAATGGAATTAACGAAAAGGCGAAATGCGAAATCGTGAAAAGCACGTTATGAACAAGCGCTTGGTCATGGCCATGGTCATATCAAGGAAAGATCTAGCATAGAAAATATCCATCTCATAGTTTCAAAGATCACAACATGGAGACTCAAGATGTCTCATCACAGAATCTCTGAATTGTGAAAGTGGGAAACAGGTAAATAATGCAAGAACCCATCAGAGTTAATCCAATGATGGAGGTGAACATGAGAACGATCAGAGGGCTAATGTTGATCCTCATAGTACAACTTCTAGAAACCATTGATGGTTTCTACCACAGGAGGCGAAGAGACTTCTGTGTGATTTCCAGAGGAGCTGAAGAGTTACAAGGAATCTGTCAGTGGAATGAAGACGATTCGTGGAGGAAATTGACAGCTGGATGAGGGTTGGAGCTCGTAACTGAAATAGAAAACATGAGGTCGACTGTAACAGAGAAGACGAAGAGTCTCAACTGCCAGAGAGAAAAAGGAATCTCGGCATAACACCTAGTGATGATAGACACAAGGTTTGAACTACCAGAGAAGTTGAAGAGTCGCGATGATGATCAGGCAGATCACTTGAGATGTGGAGGAAATTGGCGCGGTGTGAGCATGTAGAGGAATGGCGAATATTGCATGCACAAGGTGCACAGAAGATATATATACATGATACAGAGAAGAGATGCGGTGGTTGTTGCTGCTGGAGTTGATGTGGATGTTGTTGTTGAAGATGATTCATGCGTGAAGAAGGAGCAGAGTGCAACAGCTGAATAGAATAGAAGAAGAACTGTGCAGTGAATGGACATGGCGCACAAAGCATAAAAATCAGAAGAACATAATGGGTAGTGGATGCATTCTGGAAGATAGTGAGGAAGTATGAGTAGCAAAATCTTGCAGAATAGTGACGAGACTGGTAAGCTGTTATTGAACACTATATCACTGTAATAGCTTTCAAGGTTTCATATTCATAATCTAGGGTGCTGGGGAGGTGCTAGGGAGGAATGTTGTCCTCAGAGGTTCAAGTGGGTGCTTGAACATAGGGAGTTGGTTCTAGAGAAACCAGGGAGTTGGTGCTTCCTTCTAGTGGGTGCTAGAGAAAAACAGAGAGTTGGTACTCTCAGCAAGTTGCAGCTTGCAAAATAGAGGTTGTAGCCTCACAATGAGTTGGTGCTCATATGTATGATAATGTAAAGAATGTAAATAATACTTATCATATAAATAAGAAGAGGTTTTTACCCTGTATGGGTTTCCTTGGAAAAAATTTGTCTCTGTGTTTCTCATATATGTGACTAATGCTGAATGTGCCATTGTTTATTTCCTTGCATTATTGTGATCATCATTGAGTGCCTTGTAAAGATTTTTAAAGAAGCATAATTATTTAAGCACGGTAACAACTGATTCACCCCCCCCTCTCAGTTGTCCAACACATCTCCCACACTAAGTACATAAGATAAATGCTAAGAAGTTTGCAATGGAAGACTGCAAACCCGTAAGCACTCTTATCCAAACTAGTTGCAAGTTGATCAAGGATCATGAATCTAAGGATGCGTATTAGAGAATCTACAGATCAATGATTGGAATATTACTCTATGGAAGTTTTACAAGTTGTGGGATTTCAAGTAGCACCGAAAGAAACACATGTTATGGAAGTAAAGAGAATATTCGAATATCTCAAAGAAAAAAAATATTTTGAAAAGAACTACCTTTGGTTGTCTACACAGATGAAGATTGGGCAGGTAACATTGATGATAGAAGAAGTAAAAGTGGAGAATATTTCTACTTAGGTGAGTCTCTCATATCATGTATGATCAAGAAACAATCATCAATATATTTTTCCAAAACAGAAGCAGAATATATTGCAGTGGAAACATGTTTCACTCAAGTTCTCTGGATTATGCAGACCTTGCAGGATATACAAGTGGAATATGAAAAGCCTATTCCAATATTACGTGATAACACCAGTTCTATCGATAACTCCAAGAATCCATTAATGCATTCCAAGAAGAAGCACATTCCGATCAAGTTTCACTTTCTATAGGAACAAATTACAGAGAAGAACATCAAGCTAGAGTGCATTGGGAAAAAAGAGTAGATTGCAGATATCTTCACCAAACCTCTTCCAAGGGATATATTTGAGTATATTTGACATTAAATTGGAATATTTTCTACCCCACATTGATCCACATGACATCAGGAACAGTTAGACAAGGGGAGAGAAGAAGAATACTTGAAGAATCTAAGTAAAAAAAAAATTGAATTATTTTCATATACATCATATAATTACACGAGGAAGCACCATGAAGAGAAAGTAGAGGCTTGAAGGAAAGGGGAGAAAACCCAAGGATAATTACCTTTTTCCATTGACGGAAAAAGGGGAGAGAGAGAAAAAAGGCATGGAAACAAAGAGAAAGAACATATGCATGAAGACAAGGGAAGCATTGGTCACAGGGGGAGCATGAGAAAGAGCATGAGTGTTCCCATGCCATTAGTGTTTCCATCAATGCCAAAGAGGGATATTATTGGAAAGTTGGTTTCAATAGTTGGTTTTCATTGATTTCAACCCTTGGAGTGTTCGAGATACCCCAGAGTTGTGATCAAGATTCTTGGATAGTTGGTTGTTATTGATGTCAACAAGCAGTGGTTGTCATTGATGTCAACACATGTGATGGGTGTATTTGGAGAAGTCTCCAAAGTGGTCCCCTTATGGCGTAGCTCTAAATATATCCATCATGGTAAGATTCTTTGAATAAGTCTACTAGAAACCCATAGGTGTGGTCATGAAGCCCGAAGTTGTTTGAGGAATAAGGACATGAAGGATCGTGTAAATGTAGGTAACACAACCATATATGGATATTCTATGTCATTTATCTTGATAGGTGGTATGCCATGTGGTTCATCACAGTTGAGGAATTATGGGGTCACGAAGTTGGAAGCCCCAAAGATGGGTTACGAAGCCCCTAGTTGGTTACAATACAATTAATGAAAGCATTAAGTGGTTGTAACAAGAAACCCCTAAAGTAAGGAAAGACACTACTTAGAAAAAGTATAAATACAATTCACACACACACATCTCTATTGATTATCTATCTTGTGAAGAAATTTTGGTCTATTGGTGAATCTGAGGTCGAGTCTGAGGTAGAAAGTCTAAGAGTGCGAAGGAAGGTCGAAGGTGAAAGTCTCGGAGTTACAAAAAATGTGAGTAACCCTAGTTTATGAGGTATCTGTAGGTTGCAGGTTAGAAGGGTGTGGATGTATGTGGGTTGCAATGAAGAAAAGCGCGGATATCCACGGGTAGTAATGGAGGAAGTCACAGATATCTGAAAATATTGTGAAAGGGTGTGAAGTGATGTTTCTACCAAATTGTCAATGCCCAGGTTGGTTTACTCATATGTCATCTGATACAACAGAGTGTCTACAGGATCAAAGGTATGTTTTTATGTGTGTTATCATTGATGATATGGCACATGTTTGAGGCATGTCTTGGAGGCCATTTTGGTTTATGGTTGCATATAGTTGAGGTCCATGTTTTGGTATCATTGATACATGCTTGAGACATATCCTTGGTACATTTTAAATGGTTGTTATGGTTCATTGTTATATGCACATATTTATGATATTGGCATATATTTTAGGTATATATTATGCTATATGGTATGATGCATGCTTGAGGTACATTGTGGTACATGGTTTGGATACTTGATGTGGTTGATATATCAATGACAGGGATAGTGACAGGTTACAGGTTGATGACCAGTTACATGTTGATGTGACAATGACAGGTTACAGGTTGATGATAAGTTACAGGTTGATGTGACAGTGACATATTGATTACAGGTTGATTATCAGAGGCATTGACAGTATCAATGGTAGTGAGATTTTTTTCTACATCAATATTTTAGGATGGCAAGATGGTGCAAGGAAAGGGGGTTTTAGCCTCCTTTCGGTTGGTTCCTAAGAACATAGGGAGTTGGAGCTTCCTTCAGGTTGGAGCCTGAGAATTAGGGGGTTGTAGCCTCCTTTTGGTTAGAGCCATAGAATTCATGGATTTGTAGCTTCCTTCATGTTGGAGCCTATAAATAGGGAGTCATAGACTCCTTCCAGTTGTAGCTAAAGAATTGGGAATTTGGTGATTCCATGAATGTACTTTTGATATATAAGAAAACAATTTCACAGCTTTCTCCCATTTGGGTTTCCACGTAAATTATGGTGTATTGTGTTTCTATGGGTGTCTATTATGATCTGTTGATGATATATTGTTGATCATGTTAATGATTACATATTATGGTTAAAAGTGATAATAAAGTGTTCATATTGATTCACCCCCCCTCTCAATGTTCCAACACTTTTGTGGTCGTGATGGTAGAAGTGGGTTTTATGTCGATGATTTGTTTCCATTTATTGTGCTTCAAATAGAAGTCTGAGTTGTTGATTAAGGTTGGTTGTCATTGATGTCAACCCTTGAAGAAAGCCCCGTAGCACAAAGGTTGGGTAATGGACCCAATATTGTTTGATGTAAATATGACTCATTATTGTCTTTTCATGGTTGATAATAAGTAGAAATGGATGAACTCCAAAGTGGTCCCCTTATGGTGAAATCCCTCACGGGAAGATGCTTTGCAGATTGAGTTATCCTAGAAGTATGGTTAGAGAACCCATGCTTATTTGTGGAATAATGAGATGAAGATCAGTGCATTTTTCATTGAAACTATCCTATATGGATCGTTCTTTTCATTCCATTTCCGATGGTATGTGGAACGTCACATAACTCCTCACGGTTAGAGAGTTATGGCCATGGGAAGTTGGAGAACCCAGATTTGGGTAATGGACCCAAGTTTGTTTGATGGATAATGGTATGTGTTTTGATATATTTTTAGGTAATACTATTATATATGGATGGTACATGTCATTCCATTTTTGGTGGTATGTGGAACATCACATAACTCCTCACAGTTTGAGAACTATGGCCTTACCAAGTTGGAGGACCCTCTTATGTCATCTAGAAGCCCCAAAAGGTCAAAGTAGTCAAAGTGGTTTAAGAGATTGTAGAAGGTAAATAATAAAGTGAATTGATGAGTGTAATATAATTCAAAGTGAATACAAAACAAATTATTTAAATAATAAATTTAATGGATAAATTAGAAGTGGGTTAACCCTAAAATAAGGAAAGTGGGCAAAGTGACCTAGAAGATGTTTTTAAGGAAACTACTTGGAGAGTATAAATAAGAGGCAAGGCTCTCTCATTTTAGACACACTTGATCATATTGAATACCTATATGTGTCTGAGGTAACCAAAATATATATCAGATGAATTTCTGAGGGAAGGTGAAGAAAATAAGGCCGAAATTCAAGGAAGGATAAATTATTTTGATGATGCTTTCTAAGGTATGTTATTTACGGGTCATCTCACCATTTTCGCAATAACATTTTTTCTAGAATGATTCAGACCATGAAATTTCTATTCCATTGAGGAAACATATCAAAGTATCTATGGTAAAAAATTCAGCTTGTGGGTCATTGTATATTTGGAGTTACACTCCGTGGAAAATAGGATTTGTGGCTAGTCCTGAAATTAGTCAAAAACAGGTGTTTCGGGTAAAAACGTCATAACTTATTCATAATAGATCCAAATTCAATAAGAACAAATGTGTTGGTTAGAGTACATTTTTTAGTATTTTTTTTAACAGTTTCATATTGATTCAAAAAACATTCTATGCGGGGCACGCTCTACAAGGTCTCTCTCTAGAATAAGACAAAATTCAGCAAGGTATGTCATTTTTGCTATAACTCCTTTTCTGTGAGGTTCCAAGTAGTGACACATGGAAGAATTTCATTAAACACATGGAAGAACATTGTGTATCAGTTTCATATCTTTACTCATTACAGGTACACAATTATGATTATTTCAAGTTAGGGTTGTTGACTAATCCAAAACTAGTCATGTGAGACTAAAGAAAAGTTTGATGTAAATGCTAGTCTCTTGTTGTTTAAATTTAAGGAAGGTTTGCAGGTATGTGATCATATACACCAGGTCTATTACATAGTTATAAATCATATTTGGATGATGAAATTGATGAGGGATTTTGGTTGAGGTACAAGTTGGGTACATGGTTGAGACAAGTAGTTGATGCATTGGCACATACATGAGGTGTATATTTGATGATGTTGGTACATATTGATGAGTCATAGTTGATGAGTAGTTGACACATGATTGGTACATACTTGGTACATGGTTGGTTGCACTTTTTTATGGTACAGGTCAATTAGAGATTGTTTGGTACAGGTTGGTGCATGGTTGATGCACTTGTTTATGGTAGAAGTTGGTGCATGGTTGATGCACTTTTTTATGGTACAGGTTGATTACAGGTTGAGGTACAGGTTGATGCATGGTTCAGGTTTATTGGTACAGGTTTATAGTGGTATATCTCATAGTGATAGTGTGGCAGTGGTTCCATCATTCTAATTCTACTTCAGGGTGGTTGGATGGGGCAAGGACAAGTGGTTGTAGCCAAAGAACATAGGGGGTTGTAGCCTCCTTCTGGTTGTATCCAGAGAATTCGGGAGTTGGATATTCCCTCAGGTTGTAGCCTCCTTCTAGTTGCAACTGGAAAACAAATGAAGTTGGTGCTTCCAATGAATGTAATTCTTCAAGACATATAAGAAAAAACATTATGTGGTTTTCTCCCGATTTGGGTTTTCACGTAAAACACTGGTGTACTGTGTATGTGTGTGATTGTGCATTTCTTATTTCTCATTATTGGATAATAATTCTACATTGATATAACACTTGGATTATTTGAAGAAAAAAAATTATAATTACACTATTACTGATTCACCCCCCCTCTCAGTAATCCAACAATTGGGTTCAGAGTAGGTTCCTTCATAAATTAGCTTAACCACTGAAAGGTAGATCATGGAGAGTACCAACTTGTATAAAAATGGAATACCACAGTTTGATGGACATAAGTATGCTTTTTGGAGCATAAGGATGAAGACATATATACAGGCACAGGGATTTCAAGTTTGGCAATCAATTGTAGATGGATACATAGCACTAGTAGTTCCACCAACAAATGAAAAAGCAGTGAAACTTGGTGAGAATAATTCCAAAGACAAAAATGAACTTTTGAATGGTCTCAGTGATACGATATTCACCAAAGTTGCACATTGTAAATCTGCTAAAGAGATTTGGGACAAGCTTCGAAATATTTATGAAGGAGATACAAAATTCAAAGCAACAAAGCTTCAAACTTATAGAGGTCAGCTCGAACAACTAAAAATGAAGGAAGATGAGAATATTGCAGCCTACTTCTTATGATTCGTTGAAACAGTGAATGCAATCATAGGATTGGGAGAAGAAATCGAAGAATCTGTAATTTTTCAAAAGGTACTAAGATCTATTCCTATGGGATTTAACCCTAAGATATCAACACTAGAAGAAAGATCGTATCTAAACTCAATAAGCATGGACGAACTACATGGAATCTTCACAGCATATGAAATGAGAACTGAACAGGAAAATCCATATGTAAAAGAAGAAACCTTCAAATCATCCAAAAGATCAAAGCAAAAGAAAAAGGAACAAGAAGAATATAGCAGCAACAATGACGTCTTGGAAGATGATGAAGAAGTGGCCAACTTTGTCAAAAGACTGAACAAGGGAACCGACGATAGGTATAGAGGTAAGCTTCCTTTAATTTGTTTTAATTGTGATGGTATTGGTCGTTTTGCTAACAAATGTCCTCATAAGAAAAAGAGAAATGATGAAGGTTACTCAAAAGAAAAACACACATATAAAGGCAAAATAACTACAAAGAAAGTTTTGAAGAAAAGCTTATGCACCAAAGAAGACATCTCATCATCAGATGAAGATGAAGTTAGTGACAGTGAGACAGGAAGATTTCTATTCATGGTAGTAAATGAATCTGACAAATAAGACTCCGAAGAAGAATATGAAGAAGCCAAAGAAGAAATTGAAGAAGCAGAAGTTGACTATCGAGAAGAATTAATGTGTGCCATAGAATTTGTCAAAAGAGAAAAGAAGAAAAACAAGAAACTACAAGCAGAACTAGACAAGAAAAATGATACTCAAGAACTAGAACAAATGATCACAAAATTGAAGGTTCAAATAGAAGAAGATAAAAGAATTGATGAAACACTCAAAGAAAAGCTAGAAGAAAAGGACAGGATCATTGGAAACTTGGAAGCAGAGATTGTCGCACTAAGAAAGGATATTCAAAAGAAAAATATGCAGAATAGCTAAAAAAATTTGGATGACATTATCAGTAGTCAAAAATCTCATCTTGAAAATTTTGTACTTGGATACAATCAGACAAAAAAGGGATCAAGCTCCAAAACAACATAGCCAGAAACATATCCAAAAAGTTATGCAGAAACAATCAAAGGGGATAGGAAGATATACAAGGAAGATTACAAGGACACTCCTCCACCAAGAAGATTTACATTTCAGAATCAACAATAGACAGATAGGCCTCAAGAAGAAGAAGGATTCATAAGAGCATCTCCTTTCAGAAGATCTTCAACTCCCAGGTAACAAACTATATTTTTTGGTTTATGTTATGCATGTAATAATTTTGGACATAAAGTTGTGAATTGCAGAGCTAACAACATGAACAACAAAAACTTTGAGAGTCATACACAAAGGGGTTATTCAAGAAGACCTAGTGAAACACAGAGAAGAAGTTACAACAGGTTTGAATCTTTGAGCATTGAAGTGGAATGTTACAAATGTAACAATTTTGGACATGTGGCCAAAGATTGTAAAATGACAGTCCTTCCTAAAGAACCTCAACAAAATAACAACAGTCACAGATAGGAACCTCATAAAATGACATGGATAAGAAAGCAATATCAGTATAGCAATGAAGAATGCACAATTTCTCTAACAGCTAAGCAGGAGAAATGCAGTTGGTATGTTGAAAGTGGATGTTCAAAACACATGACAGGTGATAGAGACAAGTTTCTTACATTACGAAAGGAAAGAGATGGATCAGTCTCCTTCAGAAATGATGATTCAACCAAAATCATTGGAAAAGGCACCGTTCGAATTGGGAACAAGAATGAAAAGGAAAAAAATGTTCTACTAGTAGAAGATATGAAAGATAATATTTTAAATGTGAGTCAAATGTGTGACCAAGGTCATAAAGTTACTTTCAATTCACAAAAGTGTGATATAAGAAAAGAAGGTTCAGGGAAATTGGTCGCTACAAATGCAAAAACTTCAAGCAACATATATGTGTTGAGTGAAATTGGAAATGAAAAGTGTTGTCTAGGAAAGGAAGATGAAAGTTGGCTATGGCATAGAAGAATGGGGCACATACATTTTGATAACCTTGTCAAATTCATCAAAAGAGAAGCAATCAGAGAAATGCCACAGATCACGAAACCAACCAACACTTTATGCAAGCATTGTCAACAAGGAAAACAAACAAAGACCATGTTTAAATCAAAGGAATATTCAATGACAAGACCACTGGAAATTGTTCACACTGATCTAGTTGGACCAACTAAAACAAAGGGCTTAAAAGGTGAGAAATACTTCATGTTATTAGTTGATGATTATATAAGAATGACTGCAATTTTCTTTCTCAAGAATAAGTCAGAATCTTTTGAAAACTTCAAGATCTACAAGGAAATGGTTGAAAATGAAATGGATTCAAAAATCAAATGCTTGAGATCTTATAATGGAGGAGAGTTCACCTCAGATGAATTTATGGACTACTACAACAATCATGGAATAAAAAGGAAATTCTCCATTGCTAGGACACCTCAACAAAATGGAGTTGTTGAAAGAAAGAACATGATAGTATAGGAAATGGCTCGAACAATGTTAATGGATTCAAAATTAATAGATATTTTTTGGACACAGGCAGTGCATACAAAAGTTCACATTCAAAACAGATTAATGCTTAGAAACAACACTGACAAAACTCCTTACGAACTATGGAAAGGAAGACCAACAAATGTAAAACACTTCAGTGTTTTTGGAAGAAAATGCTATATCAAAAGAGAATATGGCGGAATGGGAAAGTTTGGCTCTCGTGTGGACAAAGGAGTACTTGTTGGTTACTCAAGTACAAGGAAATCATACAAGTGTTACAATCTAAGATTGAACAAAGTTGTGGAAATCATCGATGTAACAATTGATGAAACAGGAAAACCAGAATCAAAGGAAGAAAATCAATCAATAAAACATCCCTTAGAAGAAAAAGAAGGAGATGAAAAATAAGTAGAAGAGGAAGATGAAGAGAATCCGACAAAAGCAGAAGAGCAATTTCAGCAAGTGTCTCCAAATACACCTAGTAAATGAGTACAAAAGAATCATTCTTCAGATCAGATTATCGGAAACAAAGATGCAGGAGTTGAGACTAGAAGAAGAATCCGTTCACCAAAACAAACACACCTAGCACTCTTATCTACAATTGAACCAAACTATTTTGAAGAAGCCAACAAGGATGAATCTTGGAATAAGGCCATGGATGAAGAATTGGATCAAATAGAGAAAAATAACACTTGGGAACTGGTTCCAAGACCAAAGAATAAGAATGTGATCGACACAAAGTGGGTCTTTAGGAATAAATTGAATGAAGATGGACAGGTTACAAGGAAAAAAGCTAGATTGGTATGTAAAGGATATTCATAGGTTGAAGGAATCAACTTTGAAGAGATATTTTCCCTAGTTGCCAGAATGGAAGCAATCTATTTGCTTTTAGCTTATGCATGCTCCAAAATATTAAAATGTATCAAATGGATGTAAAATCAACTTTTCTGAATGGGGAACTTGAAGAAGAAGTCTACATTGAAGAATATTATGTGTGTAAATTAAAGAAGGCCTTGTATGGTCTAAAACAGGCTCCTAGAGCATGGTACTCTAGACTGGATAAGTATTTGCAGTAGGCAGGGTTCAGAAAAGGAAGTGCAGACATCAACCTTTACATCAAGGTAAGTCAAGGTAATATTTTATTAATTGAAGTTTATGTTGATGATATTATTTTTGGTAGTGATGATGACAAGTTAATACAAAAATTTGCAAAAGATACGCAGAATGAATTTGAAATGTAGTTACTTGGAGAACTATACTTCTTTCTAGGACTTTAGATACGCCAAAGAAACCAAGGAATTTTTATTTCTCAAACCAAGTATATCAGAGAAATGATAAAAAGGTTCGATATGGAATATTGCAAACCAGTTATCACTCCCATGAAAACCAATTGCAAGTTGAGCAAAGATGATGATTTGAAGTCTACATATCAAAGGCAATACAGGTCAATGATTGGCAGCCTACTATATGTGAAAGCATCCAGACCAGATGTAATGCAGGCAGTTGGATAGGTGGCACGATTTCAAGCAACACCAAAGGAATTACATGTATTAGCAGTGAAGAGTATTTTCATATATCTCAAAGGAACAAAAGATTTTGGATTATGGTATCCAAAAGGAAAGGATCTATCATTTATTGCCTACACAGATGCAGATTGGCCAGGTTGTATTGATGATCGACGAAGCACTAGTGGAGAAACATTCTACTTGGGTGAGTGTTTAGTATCATGGCTAAGAAAGAAACAATCATCAATATCCTTATCTACAGCCAAGGCAGAGTACATTGCAGCAACATCATGTTGTACACAGGTTCTTTGGATGAAACAAATTATGACAGATATACAGGTTGAGTATGATGAGCCCATTCCAATCTATTATGATGATAAAAGTGCCATCAATATCTCAAAGAATCCCGTGATGCACTCCAAGACGAAGCACATTCCAATCAAGTATCACTTTTTACGAGAACAGGTTGTAGAAAAGAACATCAAAGTTGAGTATGTGGGCACAAACAAACAAGTGGTAGAAATATTTACAAAACCACTTCCACGAGAATCCTTTGAGTATCTTCGCCAGTGACTCAGAGTTATTTCTACTCCAAAATGAATTCTTTTGAATGATTATCTTATATGTCTTATATGTACACGAGGAAGCACCATAAGAATACAGTTCAATTAGGGGGAGAAACCCTTGATGGAAAGATACCTTTGCTATTGATGACAAAGGGGAAGATATTTATCAGATGCAGAGGACAGAGGCATGGTTCCAGGGGGAGAAGATTTATCAGATTCATAGGACAGAGGCATGGCTCTAGGGGGAGCATGAGTGATATGATTCCAGTATTGCATCAGAGTGTTGCCATCAATGCCAAAGGAGAAGATTGTTGATTAAGGTCGGTTGTCATTGATGTCAACCCTTGAAGAAAACCCCATAGCACAAAGGTTGGGTAATGGACCCAAGATTTTTTGATGTAAATATGACTTGTTATTGTCTTGTCATGGTTTATAATAAGTATAAATGGATGAACTCCAAAGTGGTCCCCTTATGGTGAAATCCCTCACGGGAAGACGCTTTGCGGATTGAGTTATGCTAAAAGTATGGTTAGAGAACCCATGATTATTTGTGGAATAATGAGATTAAGATCAGTGAATTTATCATTGAAACTATCCTATATGGATATTTCTTGTCATTCCATTTCTGGTGGTATGTGGAACGTCACATAACTCCTCACAGTTAGAGAGTTATGGTCGTGAGAAGTTGGAGAACCCAGGTTTGGGAAATGAACCCAAGTTTGTTTGATGGATAATGGTATGAGTTTTGATATATTTGTAGGTAATAATATTCTATATGGATGGTACATGTCATTCCATTTCTAGTGGTATGTGGAACGTCACATAACTCCTCACGGTTTGAGAGTTATGGCCTTATGAAGTTGGAGGACCCTCTTATGTCATCTAGAAGCTCCAAAAGGTCAAAGTAGTCAAAGTGGTTTAAAAGATTTTAGAAGGTAAATAATAAAGTGAATTGATGAATGTACTATAATTCAAAGTGAATACAAAATAAATTATTTAAATAATAAATTTAATAGATAAATTAGAAGTGGGTTAACCCTAAAATAAGGAAAGTGGGCAAAGTGACCTAGAAGATGTTTTTAAGGAAGCTACTTGGAGAGTATAAATAAGAGCCAAGGCTCTCTCATTTTAGACACACTTGATCATATTTAATACCTATATGTGTCTGAGGTAACCAAAGGATATCTAAGCCAAATTTTTGAGGGGAGGTGAAGAAAAGAAGGCCGAAATTCAAGGAAGGATAAATTCTTTTGATGATGCTTTCTAATGTATGTTATTTACAGGTCATCTCACCATTTTTGCAATAACTTTTTTTCTAGAATGATTCAGACCGTGAAATTTCTATGTCATTGAGGAAACATATCCAAGTATATGTTTTAAAAAATTCATCTTGTGGGTCGTTGTATTTTTGGATTTACACTCTGTGGAAAATAAGGTTTGTGGCTAGTCCTGAAACTAGTCAAAAACAGGTGTTTCGGGTAAAAACGTCATAACTTCTTCATAACAGATCCAAATTCAGTAAGAAAAAATGTTTTGGTTAGAGTAAATTTTGTAGTATTATGTGCAATAGTTTCAGATCGATTGAACAAATATTATGTGTGGGGAACGCTCTACAAGGTCACTCTCTAGAATAAGCCAGAATTCAACAATGTATGCCATTTTTTCTATAACTACTTTTCTTAGAGCTTCCAAGTAGTGACACCTAAAGGAATTGCATAAAACACACTGAATAACAGTGTGTATCAGTTTCATATCTTTTTTCATTACAGGTACATAGTTATGATTATTTCAAGTTAGGGTTGTTGACTAATCCAAAACTAGTCATGTGAGACTAAAGAAAAGTTTGATGTAAATGCTAGTCTCTTGTTGTTTAAAGTTAAGGAAGGTTTGTGGGTATTTCATTATATACACCAGGTCTATTACAGTGTTATAAACCATATTTGGATAATGAAATTGATGAGGGATTTTGGTTGAGGTACAATTTGGGTAAATGGTTGAGACAAGTAGTTGATGAGTTGGCACATACATGAAGTGTATAATTGATGATGTTGGTACATATTGATGATTCATAGTTGATGAGTAGTTGAAAAATGATTGGTACATACTTGGTACATGGTTGGTTGAACTTGTTTATGGTACAGGTCAATTACATATTGTTTGTTACATGTTGGTGCATAGTTGATGCACTTTTTTATGGTACAGGTTGGTGCATGGTTCATGCACTTGTTTATGGTACAGGTTGATTATAGGTTGAAGTACAGATTGATGCATGGTTGATGCATGGTTCAGGTTTATTGGTATAGGTTTACAACGGTATATCTCATAGTGATAGTGTGATAGTGGTTCCATCATTCTACTTATACTTCAGGGCGGTTGGATGGGGCAAGGACAGGTGGTTGTAGCCACCTTTCAGTTGCAACCGGAAAACATAGGGGGTTGTAGCCTCCTTCTGGTTGTAGCCAGAGAATTGGGGAGTTGGAGCTTCCCTCAGGTTGTATCCTGAAAAGCTAGGGGGTTGGAGTCTCCTTCCATTTGCAACTGGAAAACAAATGAATTTGGTGCTTCCAATGAATGTAATTCTTCAAGACATATAAGAAAAATCATTCCGTGGTTTTCTCCGGATTTGGGTTTCCACGTAAAACACTAGTGTACAATGTATGTGTGTGATTGTTCATTTCTTATTGCTCATTATTGGATAATAATTCTACATTGATATAACACTTGGATTATTTGAAGAAAAATGATTATAATTACGCTATTACTGATTCACCCCCCCTCTCAGTAATCCAACATGAGATAAGCTCTTATTCTTTTTCTTTGAGCTCAGCCAATAATGATTGTTTTGACAAACATTCATTGGTGTTGTGCAAAGGTATTTTGTGGAACTCACACCACTTTCGATTTCCTTCGTTGACATCCCATCACCCTTCTTTTCATGTAGCTTGGATTGGTTTTCTTAACATTCACTCTCCTTACTTTTTCCTTTGTTCTTCGAGTTAGAACTTCCTTTACCATGGTTTTGTTGTGGCATATTTTCATAACCAAACTCTCGCTTATTATTCTACTTGAATTTCTACTGGATTTTGACGGCATAATGATAAACAACTCTTAGTGAGGAGATGTCCAAAAAATCCATCCTTTTTTTATGTACCTATGTAGGGCGATATAGTACTTTAGAACCAAGTGTCTCTCAGAATCTTGAATATCCATCTTTGAGCATAGTGTATTGAAGTTGTTGGTATACTTTGGAACTTTTTGGTCTCGCTCTTGATGTGGAGTCATCCATCTTGTATATTGGTCATCATAACTTCCATTAGGGTATAAATCCTCCTTGATGGCATCCATAAAGGTCTCCCAAGTGGGTTCTCCCCGATATGGCGTAGATTCGTATGTGGTGTGTTTCTCCGAGTAACCTTTCTACCAAGATTTGACACGGGGAAAGGATTTAAGGAGTGCAAAGGTGATATTTTCATTGTTGGAAATTTTTTTGGTAGAGTAATAACCTTCTAGCAGATTCAACCATTTCTCTAGAGAATATGCATCTATCTAGCCTTCAAATAAGGGGATATAAAAATTAAATTCTACCTCAAAGGGTGTCACACATCCCAAATGGTTTCTTGTCAAAGATTCCTTCATCATCGTCAGTAGTTGTCAAATGATCTAAGTGAAGTTTTCCATCATCTCATTCCTCTGTCATGCGAGGGATTCCTTAAGCAACATCCTGAAGGGATCCCCTGATCCATCATCTATATTTTATTCTACCATGGGAGGGCGCCTCGGGTGGCAAGAGTGGTCATCCCCAAGCAAAAATTACTCAATACCCAACTCTCTATACGCTGATCTCGTCAGAGACTTGCACCAAGAAATAACAAGGATCAAATTACTTTGATACCATTGATTTGGATTGTGTAAGGAACAAAATGAAAGATAGGAAAGAAAATG
The DNA here is from genome assembly GCA_009831015.1 of Picea engelmannii. Taxonomy (NCBI): domain Eukaryota; kingdom Viridiplantae; phylum Streptophyta; class Pinopsida; order Pinales; family Pinaceae; genus Picea; species Picea engelmannii. The sequence continues at coordinate 288,573 of ML787001.1, read as the reverse complement.
TGGCACATATACATAGAAATATACAAGACAGCACAATAATATAGTAAGAACATAACTCTTTATTAAATAGCAGAATATTGTAGAACAAACACCCACTTAGAATGGTGGCTTCTTATCTCTGAATGGGAGAGATGTTAGTTATGCTCATTCTCGAAGAAGCTATTACAGGAGGCTGAAAGAGTGGCTTTTAAACATAAGAAAAAACTCTTAAGGTCCAAAACCCTAACTATCGAAGGAAAAGTTCCAAAAAGTCTATTGGCCTGAAGTGGACACTCCTATTAATATCACAATGGTATGAAAATAAATGTTTTGTATCTACATCTTAAAGGAATAATGAGATGGTCTTTTACAAATGAGAGGGCCCATATATATATATATATATATATATATATATATGTGTGTGTGTGTGTGTGTGTGTGTGTGTGTGTGTGTTCCTTTTGACTTAAGAGTCATAACTTTTCACTATTTTATTATTATTATTTGTTTTATTTTCTTTATCCCACCTTACAAATACCACTGGTTACAAAAACCACGGGCTCATAAACCACCGATGGTAAAAAGCTATTAATGATCGTGCACATATCTTTTCACCACTTTACTATTATTATTTGTTTTATTTTTCTCCACCTTGCAAATATCATGGGTGTATACCATGGTTTACCAAAACCAAACTACTAATGGTAAAAAACTAATTAATAAGCTTTTTGATTAAGTGAATAGGTGGATGACCACCTATATCCACTTGGATACTTGGATCAATATTGACTTACAAAGGCTAAGAATATCCTTGAAATGCTATAAGTAGTGGTTTTAGGTGTCAGTCTTGCCTAGAAACTTCCTTTAGGGCAACTTCCTTTAGGGCCTTAGGTAGAGGCTTATGTAGAGGCTTCTTTCTTCGACCATGGGACTTGTACCTGAATCTTTTAATGGTATTGATATCCATGAAATAAATTAACAAACAATTTAATAACACCTATAAAAATTTTGCCAATCAAATAATTAAATTTCAATTCAAATCATTTTTACCACAATATTTAAAATCTTAATCTTAGTAAATTAAAAATTAATAATTTTTAACTATTTTTGAATAATTATTTTTTTTATGTAGTGACATATTTACAAATATTAAACTAAATACTTTTACAATTTTGAAACTAAGCTTTATTTGTTTGAATACTATAATAAAAAACAATTAAACTTTATTATTTACAAAATAATTATTTGTGAATTTGTTTTTTGAAATAAGTGTTTACTTCTTTAAATACTATAAAAAAATAAAAAATATAAACTCAATTATTTACAAAAAAATAATTATTTAATAGCTAAATTCAATTATTTACAAAATAATTATTTGTGAATTTGCTTTTATGTAAATCTTCATAATTAATCTCTAATTTTTTATTCATTTAAATGATATAAAAAATAAATAATTAAATTTAATTATTTAAAAAATAAATATTTAAATTTATTGTGATTATGTTGTAATCTTTAATTATTAAATTTTATTTATACATGACAAAGAAACTTATTATATTTATATTTGCCAAAATAATATAGAACATTTTTCTTAACATATATTATAACATATTTCATTTTCAATATGATTAATAAACATTAACACTACTTTAATACAGAGTAATTCAAATAATGTTAAGACCACCACTCTATCACTACATAATAATGATATAAATGGTGAGGTAACTTGTAATTCAACAACATGAATTTTGTTATTGTAATTGGTCACACAATGGGAGGGCCGGTGCTTGAGCTGAACGAATTTGATGCTTTATGTAACAATTGAGATAATTAATTTTTATGTCAGTTTTTGGGTGTTTCATTTTTAAATTTTGGGTTAATACAAAACTCTGCTTACTAATTAAATTTTTTTAGTATTTAGATTGATTTAAAATAAAGAAAAATTATTGAAAAAATATTCTGAAATGCATAAAACTTTAATTTATACAAAATACAAAATTCAAACTATCCCTAAAAATCTAACCTAATTTAAATCCAATTTTTTTTTTTTTTTTTTTTTTTAATCTAAAAACCTAAATTGCTCCTTAGCCTACTCATCAGATGTTAGTAAAACTATTATACTTCCATGATTTTAATACTTAATCATTACCTGACAAATCTCTTTCACACATACATCTTACAGCCAATAACTATACAGTACAAAGTCATAGAATTATTTCTATAGAAGCGACGAACGTCTCCGAGCTGCTGTCTCTCTTTGAGCGTTGAAATAAACAGCAGCAACAGGTAATCCGAGCCCATTACGATGGGCGAAATCTCGGGTACTGAAGTTTCGACGCCATCTAGGAGCCACCAGTACAGTTTGTCGTCCTGTCTGCCTGAACAAAGAGAATACATACCTGTGAATCCCAACCACAGGCCTCGGAATATCGTAATTCACCAGTTCTGTTCCTGAGATACACAAAAACCTTTACTCGTCATACATTGGTCCATACACTTTTCAAGTGAATATCGAGCTTGCGCTACTGAAACTACTGCTACTTAAATTTCTCTGTTATGCTTCAAAGCAGAGATTATGTACAATCATATATTGAAAAACGGACCTGCGGAAACAGAAAACGAAGTCGATAGAACAGAGAAACGGTTTTCACAGACCCGCAGAACAGAATGCATAAAACACCACACGGATCTCAATATTTGAATTGATATATAAAGGAATTTACATGCAAGGAAATGCTTCGTAAACAACGAAGCGTCTAACAGCTCACTCAGCGATGAAAACAAGAAACCAAACAATTGACAGTTAACTAAACTAATCAAAGGAGCGATTTGCTCAACTTATTCGTCTAACACACCCCCTTAAGTTGGAGCGCGACAATCATTTAACCTAACAACACTCAGCTTAG
>ML787001.1:244790-283315 GCA_009831015.1 Picea engelmannii | reverse complement strand
CTGAGTGCGACCTCTGCCTCGACCTCTATCATAGGAAGATCTTGCATGCGACTGATCTGGGTCTGCATGCGAAGCATTTTGCGGCTGAGATCTGCCTCGCCAACCTCTTCCTCGTCCTCTGCTTCTTCCACCACGGCCTCGACCTTTGCTTATGGTGGCTTGTGTTTGGAAAGCTGATTCCAACGAAGTGTTTTCTCTCTGCAATCTTGCCTCATGTGATAAAAGAGAGCCCAGCAGCTGATCTATGGTAAACGTAGTCAGATCCTTCGATTCCTCTATTGCAACAACAACCATATTAAATTTTTCAGGAAGGCTTTGCAATACCTTCTCCACAATTTTCTGATCGGGAATGTCTTCACCTTGACTTCGGATTTGATGGACGAGGTGCTTTACACTCGTCCTAAACTGGTCGACTGTCTCTCTATCTTTCATAGACATTGTTTCAAAGTTCCGTCGCAAAGTTTGCAACTTGATGGTCTTCACTTTCTTGGTTCCTTGATAGATATTAATGAGAGTATCCCACGCTCCTTTGGCGGTGCTCTCGCCTTCAATTTTCGGAAAGATGGACTCATCCACCCCCTGAAAGATAAGCCATAAGGCTTTTGCATTTTTCTTGACCACTTCTGTGTAAGTGCGTCTCGCATCCCGATCCAATGCATCTCGATCTTCATCTTTCAGCAAGGTAACTCCATCTTCGACAATCTCTAAGCATTCATAACAGTCAGAAAAACTTTCATCTTGGATACCCAAGTGCTATGATTCGACCCGTTCAAAACAGGTGCTTGCATGAGAGCCTGGTTGGCTCAAAAAATTATATACCGGCGGCTAAAAAACAAATTGCACAGAAAAAAAACAAATTTGCAGTTCTTACAGAGCTTGCTGAAAAACGTTTTGCATTTTGGCAAGCTGGAAAGAGACTGGATCTGCAGCCTGCTCTGATACCATGAAAAACGGACCTGCGGAAACAGAAAACGAAGTCGATAGAACAGAGAAACGGTTTTAACAGAACCGCAGAACAGAATGCATAAAACACCACACGGATCTCATTATTTGAATTGATATATAAAAGAATTTACATGCAAGGAAATGCTTCGTAAACAACTAAGCGTCTAACAGTCTAACAAACAGTCTAACAGCTCACTCAGCGATGAAAACAAGAAACCAAACAATTGACAGTTAACTAAACTAATAGAAGGAGCGATTTGCTCAATCAAATGAGCGATTTGCTCAACTTATTCGTCTAACATATATTACGTATAATAGTTTTGCAGGAAATTAAGAAGAGCCACAGATATATCTGAATTTTAAGCTACGACAATTTTATATTAAAAGTTATCAGAACCTTGATATTATTTTGAAAGGATTTGAAATTTATTACCACGTTATGGGTTTTATACACAAGAAGTTAAATATAATACTATGTTTCAGCTCCTACCGAAAGATGCCGCTGTTGTAGCAGGGACGTCAGTAACAATCCTGCACATGACATCAAATTTTACAGCGACGTAAGTTTTAAAGCCTGTGTATATTGAATTGTAAAGATCATCGCTCAGCATCATAGAATATAAATAAATTTCAGTGTAAATACTCGCGTCCGATCGGGTCGCTAGGAGTAGGTGCATCCGGATCTGTCATAATCTTAAAGCATGCTGTTGTTTTAATCAAAATATAGAAAAGAGTTATAGACCTGTAGAATAACAAAAGCAAAAGCAATAGACTTCTTGAGATTCTGAGCAGCTTTTAGACCGTTAGGGCTTAGACATCGTGTATCTTTTTGTTGTCAGGAATTAAGGAAATTCTGCCGCATGATCCCCTAGCTATTGTTTCTATATAGGCCTCTCCCTCCATTAGTATACTTTCGTCAATGAAATAAGCGCGTGATGCATGAGTAGAAAACATATCATAAACTGCAAGAGTCCGACTTCCTGCAAATATCAAACATATGAAATGCTTGCTACCATGGAAAAGGGACGGTATCATAGCATCATGCCCGTTGGAATTTGAACTTAAGAATTGAAAAGATTCATTTTCCTTGTTGGAATGGGTTAAGAAATGGGGAGTTTTGGAATTGAAGAATTTGATTCACCTAATGAATATTAGCAATTAGAACTTTGGAAAGCTGTGATAAACAATGAACCATGTTTGAAAATAATCAAATATCTAAAGCAACAATATCTTCACTTCAAAATTTCTGTTTACAAGAGAGATTCGACATGACAAGGGTTCACATCATCTAGACATGCAGATACAGGAAATACATCAAAGGTAACGCTTTATCATGTAACTGAGGATGAGATTCATGGAGCAAATAAGACTCCAACACTTAATTTAGCAGCAGAAAATTCGCGTATCCTGATGTGCATGCGTGATTGTTGGTCCAACAACAGGACGCAATACTTAGGTTCCAATGATTCTAGACGAGTATAAACTCATCTTAATTTTGGGTTTATTAAGTGTAGAGAGGAATCAAATCTTTGGAGGTGGTTTATTAAGAGTGGATAGAAATCAAATCTTGTGAGGTGGCTTATTAAAGGTGGAGAGGAATCAAATTCTTTAGAGGTGGCTTATTAAGGATTTAAAGGAATCAAATTTTTGGAGGTGCAAACCCTTCCTTTTTAACCAGTTTTAGAGTGCAAAAAGGTTAAAGGAAACATATACAATTTTCATTTACTTAATATTTTTTATTATTATTTAAAAGTGACATGTACTAACTCCAAGTTAAATTTAGACAGGAATCACACATCTACCTAATACTAGACTGTAGAATGCTGAACAATAACATTCTTAATACATTACATCATATCTTTATGAGGCCATGTGCCCTACAGCTTAGGTGTGGGGGAGATTCAAAGAAGATATCTGTGAGAAATCAATGTTTAGATGGATTTATGTTGTTTTTTAAGTTTTTGCATGTTTTGATCTTTAAGCATGTTAAGATGGATTTAGGTTACTTTTTAAACATGTTAAGATGGATTTAGGTTACTTTTTAAAGTTCTTTTATTTTTTATTTTTTGATATTTAACCATGTTAAGATGGATTTAGGTTACTTTTTAAAGTTTTTGCATGTTTTGATCTTTAACAATAACAATAAGTTTGAAGGTTTTTGTGAAAAGAATCAATAATTAGTCGACAAAAATTACCAAGGATCATCTTTGTCATGTCTCGGATCTGACAATAAGTTCAAATTTTTTATTTCAAAGTTAGTTATCAGTGGTTAATTACTTGATCGGCCTCATCTTCCCTGTATTCATTTTCTTAAGATCATTCATAAATCAATATGAATGACAAGTGCAAAATTATCTGGACCCATAAAGAAGACAACAGTAAGAACCTAATGATATATACCGAATATGTACCGAGCCAAGGAAGATATCTAAAAACGGTTGTTCCATTATATTTCATGCTAATGAGGAGGGAATTACTTTCAGAAATTGTTCCAGAACAATTTAACCGACTCCAGAGATACTATATTCTTCGCGGAATAATTTGCAGAAACGCCATTAATCTCTTTGAGGTACGATTACCAATACACCGATAACTTTGTATCAATATATTTCCTGCAGCTACGTAAAGTTAGAACCGTTCCAACGTTTTACTTTTAGAGTGGGATGACCGGGGAAGATCGTTAGGTTTATAGATGCCCGAGTAGAAAGGATTCAAATTAAACACCAACTGACAGTGAAATTTTATTTCTAGGATGGATCAATGGTAATTTTAGATGCATTAATAAATAAAATTAATGTGCAAACCTAAGATAAATCTGTCCTTCAATCTTAAACTTTATAGATCTCGGGATCCACAATCTTAAACTTTATAGATCTCGGGATCCACTACGTTGGGTCGGTGTGTGCAATCTACTCTGTGTAACACAGTTTAAACTAGCATAGCCGCAAAGTGGTTGGTGAACACTGAAAGGTGATGCCAAAGCTTTCTTAATATAATTAGATAAATGTTAAAAAGTAAACAGGTTAACTGATGCATTCAAAAATACAAGGAAGTTATGAAGAGTAAATCACATTCATTGATTTGGGAGGACAACTAAGAATATGCTAGCATCTTCAATTGTTAGTCATCAGATTAGAATTTTAGATTAAAAGGTGATTAATTATGCCCATCTCCAATAGGTTAAATATTGAGCAGATGGTGCACGCAGTCACTATGTGCAACACTGTGCAGATGGTGCGCGCAGTCACTATGTGTAACACAGTTTAAAATACTGCACATCAAACAAGTTATGAGACAAAGTTCTTAAAACCACTGAGCAGTTAATAGATTGCTTAGTTTGCTGCCAGTTGTGAATACACCCACTTAATGAAATGATTTATAAATGAGGAATAACATAGTGCTGTGCTTATGACAAAGATGAACTTAGGCTCCAATGATTCTTCTGCTGAATTTACAGACTCAGATTTCTTACACTCCTTAGTTGTTGTTGGTTCTCTGCTCTTCTTCTCTACCTCTCTTTTTTTCTCTATATGGTTCATCCTAGTACTAAGTAAACAACTCAACATAGACTTCCTACAGAAACTAAAACCTACTCAACATTAAAAACTACCATTTAATATGACTAACTCTTCAACTACTTAATTAAACTGGAAAAATAGAGATACGCTCTATTTAACTTCACCAGTGGCCGACTGACTTTTGAACGTGCTACTTTGCACTTTCAAATTGTCAGACTATCTGATTGACAATTCAACTACTGAGAGATTGACTTACAGACAAATAGATGGTTACATAAAAATCTCATCCACTTGTAATTACAATTTCCAACAAAGAAAAGATGAGATTGACTTACAGACAAATAGATGGTTACATAAAAATCTCATCCACTTGTAATTACAATTTCCAACAAAGAAAAGATAAAAGTTTTTATAAATATAATACAAATCTTGTAATTACAGTTTCCAACAAATCGAAGGTAACAATTTCCTGGCTTGTCTTGCTTAAAAAATAAGCACATTGTAATCATACTCTCCAAATCAGCAAATACCATGGACAATAAGCAAAACACTAAAAGGCCATGGACAATAAGTAAAACAGTAGCAGATAATAATACCATGCTTTGGAAATCATCGAAGGCCATGGGCGATAAGCAAAATAGAAGCAGGTAATAAATAATGAGGAAAATGGATATACCCTGAACACAATCTGTATTTTCCCAAAGCAAAACACTAGCAGGTAATACTCTGGTAATAATATAAAGAAACATTTAGTAATTTAATAACGAAGAACCTGGAGCTTAACCTGTACCTGACGAGGGAAACAGAAGATAGGAGAAGGATCGAAGGGCATACCAGAGTAAAGAAGGTTCGCATGTCTTCTCTTCCAATCTCGACACGACGGGTGCAGACAATGGCCGAAGGCATAAACTCGTGGCCATTGTTGACCTGGTCAAAACCATATCTCACTATCATTTTCACGCTGGGACTGAACATGTCAACCACATCACCTATAACTTTGGCCACTGTTAAGGGCTGTGTCAATCGAATTGCCATTATTTTGGCGAAATCGGCGACAGACAGTGGAATTAGATGAAATCCACACTGCTAAATCCCCTTCCAAAGTCTTCTGCGGAGCTCTGCTCTGCCAATTAGAACTCGACACTTCCTTCATTCAACATAACAATATAGACGGACATGAGAGATGGAATAAAGCGGATCTTTCTTGTCAACACATAAAATATCATTCAAGCAACATAGTTAGTGACTTTTATCAGTAAGACAAACCCATTTAAAAGCAAAAGACAGCGACAGATCGAGGTATTTTTTATTGGGTTTTTACCGATGCTCGAGCTCCGGACCGTCCAATTAACCTTTTGCATGGATTGTCGCCTTTAGGGTTGACGTTAAATTCCCCATTTAATATTCCTTCTCTCTGTAAAATCATGTAGCAGTTTCTGCGATTGAAACCATAACTTTTTAACGCACTTCAGAACAACGAACGATTATAAATCTATGGAATCTGTAAGTGGCTTTAAAAGGCATAAAAATTTCAAGGTTAGGTTTTGATTAATCTCCCAGATTATTATTCTTAGCCCGTACACAAACCCTAAAAACCCTAAAAAAGTCAAGATGTGATTAATCTTCTAGATTATTAGTCTTGACCTGTGCATTTTAAAGAATGGTATTTTCTCTTGAACCTCACGCCTGGGTAATGATTCCTCTTCAATAATTGAAGATATGGAACTTCCATGCACCTGGCAGCTTGTCACGGTTTTGGGGATCAATTTTATATATTAATGGCAACAGTAGGTTAACAAAACTCTAATTTAATGAGTGGGGGCAGCTAAGGAGATAAGGGTTGAAATTAAGTAAAGATCTATATGACTGACTGGACAGAATTATTATTCTTTCCCATGTGGAAACTTTAGCTAGGGTACACAATTTTTTATTTCACTATTGATAGATATGATATGTAATTGATTATTATTAATCTAATTGTTAGATCTATAAATTTGAGTAATTATTTTTGTATAATCCAAGTATTATATAGGTTTTCAGCAAGCTAAATCTAAAGCACATGTTTAATCTTCCTACACATATTTGTCTCATTATTTATTATTAATTTAATTGTTAGATCCACAAATTTAAGTAATTATTTCTGTATAATCCAAGTATCCTATAAGTTTTTCTACAAGCTAAATCTAAAGCACATACTTAATCTTCCTACACATATTTGTCTTTTTATTTTGAGTTTTTTTAAATTAATATTTAATTTTTTTAAGATGCATTCATTTGCCTTGCTAGATATAACATTAAGTAATTTGGATATTAAAAAAATTGTTTTTAAATTTAAAATATAAAATGTCTAAGTAGGTGCTTGCTTGAATAAACATTTTGAACTGAAATTTTGACATTTAAATATCTTTAACTTTTTCATTAATATGATAAAAAAATAAACAAAAAGTTCTGACCAATAAATCATATTACAATTGCTTAATTTATCATTTGGGAAAAAAAAAACATAACCCAAACATGATACAATGTATGGAATTATCAACCAATTTCAATAAAGTTCGGTTGAATAAATCATATTATAATTAAGTTAATTTATCACTTGGTAAAAACACCAATGAAAAGAGAATAACCCAAACATGATGCAATGTATGCAATTATCAACCAATTTCGATAAAGTTCTAAACATCTCTGGTTAGTTAATCAATTATGAACCAATTTCCAGAGAGTTCCAAACTCTCCCGTTAGTTAATAAAAAAGGATAGATAAGATACCTATACATTCATTGATGATGTACACTGTCTCAGTACATGCCAAATCGACCCCACGCAATCGACTCTCTTTCAGTTGGGTAGATTTTTGTGGGACTACAACAAATGATATCAGAGTATTGAGTTTTAGGAGAAAAAAAAAATTATTTTCTATTTCACTGTTTGTAGATCATTCTCTTCGATCGCTCAAGGAGAATCCTCATGCAGTCGAACAGATTTTATCTCTATTGTCAAGGAACAGATGGACTATATGTTGCTTTGCGTAGCGGCAGGTGGATTATATTGTATGTAGCGGCATGGCTACTCTCCATGAATTCCTTTACGAACTACCCCCGAACTCATCTATAAGGCCCCTAGCTAAGGACGTGTGCGATTGATTAACTTAACGTTGTGGTGGCCCGCGAAAGCTAGGATTGTTGAACAGAGTTAGTACAAGCACGCCGAACATAACGAAGTGTAACAATGGTGTCTTTATATCAGGGTAGTTGGGACACCTTGGGCATGCGACACTCCAACGCAGACTCAACCGAGATGCCTTGTGACACAAATGAGATGATGGACGATGTGACGAAAGGTTAAGGGCAAGACTTGGGTGCTCCACCAAACCAACGAATCGGCTAAGGCATGAGGAGGACACGCCTAAACAAATCGACTCGACTTGGATAAGCGTTGCGCTCACCCAAATGATGGGTCGGTTGGACAAATGGGAATGTCAATTAGGCGTTTGGTGGGTCGACCCAAAGATGCAACAAGGTGTTTGGTGGATCGGTTGGGCAAGTCGCCCGAACACACCCACATGAGAGGTTAGCCCAACATTGCGAAGGGGAACCACTCATGGGTCGCGTCGGTTCACCTAGAAAGATCGTTTGGGGAGCCAACGCCTATAAAGGTACAAGGATGCACAACCAAGGAGGGAAACTTGGAGGAGAGAAAGAGGAGATCTACAGTTTTGAGGCATGCTTAGACGAAGAGGGACGAGCTCCCTCAAGGAGCCAAGTCGCTCCACATCGGACGACTTGTGCTTCCTTGAGGTGATTCTGTGACAGAGATGGGGTGACCTCCTTTTGAGTTGAATTTGGGAAAATCTAGAAATGCAGATCTGTTGGAGGCATGTGTGAGACAAAACCAAAATCTATGAAGTCTATAGTAATGAAGGGACAACAAGTCTGTGGGTGAGGGCATGCCTAGCAGGAGGTTGCGAAGAAGGTTGCAGTAGAGAGTCTTAGTGTGACGAATCTATGTATGAGTGTCTTGGTGAGGTGAGGAGAGTCATCTAACTCTGCCCAAGTTGTAATCTCAGCCAGTAGTGCTCATATTGTAATTGTTTTGCAATAACAAAGACTTATTCGGGTGTTAGGCACAGTTCGTGTCGCCCGCACTATTTATGTGTATGTCTTTTGTTTGTTCTATTGTTGTTCTCTTGGTTTCTCGAGTTCATGGATGTATGCTTATATATAACTAAGTGTTAAATGGTTAACAATTGTCTAAGTATACAAGAGTTCCACTAGAGCAGGAGTGTGACTCGTCAGTAGCCTAGAACAAAGTATGGGTATGCTCTAGGTGAAGAGACATAGTCCAGACGAAGTATCCTTGGTGTTTCCAAGTAGCCAAGAGAGAAACATCGCAGTGTCGCATGCCCTCAAGAGGTGCACAATCGCAAGATTCGGCTAGGAACACTATGGGGACGTGACAGATGGTATCATAGAAAACTTTGAAGACATCTTGTTCCAAAGGAAGTTCAATGGGAACATCCACAGACTTTGTGAATTGTTTGGTGGAGCGAACTGGTTCATCACAGACTTTGCATCAGACTTACGACAGAGGTTCGGTTGATGTTGTGGTGGGAGGTTAAGCTAAGAACACACCTTGTACAGACGAGAGAAAAGTTTGTGGTGAAACAAAGCACTTGGACATAGTGGTTGATCACAGAACTCATCAAAGAACTTGTTGAAGACTTGATCGCAAAGACAGTTTAGGTATAGACTTGAATGGTTTGATGTGTGACAGAAATAGGTGTCGGACCTATTGTACACACCTTGAGAGACCAGGAACAGAGTTCATTGGGAGAATCGAGCACTTGGGAAAGGAAGATGAACGTAGTATTTGTCGCACGACTTGTCTCAAATCTAACCACAAAAGTAATCATAGGAGAAAAACACAGAGGGTGATCACATAAGTGATTGTGAAGGGGAGTAGTTCTAGGTTGCAACAAGTTGAAGCACTTTGGTGAACAACTTGAGGCGGCCTAGAGGATCTCCACAATAGGAAGTTTGTAAGGCCTAGGGAACCAAGCCCAGGTGCATGTACTTCCACCACAGACTGAAACGAAGGAAATGAGGAAGGAAAGATGCTCAGTGCATTTGAAGAAATGAAGTCTTCATATATGGGGAGAGTTGGTGTTCCAAGGGGAAAATCCATCCAAGATGAATGACAACACAAGTTAGGAAAGTTGGATTGATGAAGGACGTGGGAGGAGGACTGAGCAAATCACCAAAATGGAAAATTGGCTAAGGCATAAGGAGGGAACGCTTAGGTGAGTCGGCCCAACTCACCTAAGGGACATGTGCACCTACACGACGCGTCGACTAGACGGAAGGTGGAATCGGTTGAAGAGTTCGTTGGATGTAGCCAAGGCATCGTGCAACACAAGTAAACCATGGGATGGTTGAATGAGGATTGTGGGAAAGACTTGGGGTGCCCAATGAAATGAATGAGTCAGTCAAGGAAAGGAGGTCTCACTTAGGAAATTTTTCCTAACTCACCTAAGGGATGCACACACCTAATGATGGTCAAACTGATCGATTAAGTGGAAAAAACATGGTGAAACAAAGATCGGCTCGACCAAAGGTAAGGATATGCACCAATTCATGACATTGGGCACCTATATGTGCTCAAGGGTGAGACCAAAATGAAATCATCCAAGAATCATCCAAGTGAAGTGTGGTGACAAGTTGGGAATACAATTCGGTAGACAAGGGAGGGGTCGAATAGTCTAAAGCAATGACAGTGTGAATCGTAGGAATGAAGCATGAAGGAGAAGTGGCTTGTTTAGCTTTTTCACCGTGGTAACAAAGAGGGTTGCAAGGAGACATGATGAAAGTTGGTCTTTGCGTTTCATATAGGTTATTGTTGATATAAACTTAGCGAAAGCTCCTTGTAATCTTCCTTTGGTGTGGCATGAGTTGGATTCTTAACACACTTCTATCTTTGCAATAAAACTTGGGTATTAGGATGGTTTGGTCGCCCGTTCATATTTTGTGTCTTTTTATTGTGGTTGCGTGTCCTTCGTGTTGTTTTGGCTAAGTATAAGAACTATGTGGTTGGTTAAGTAAATAACACAAGTAAATGAACAAGTGACTCAGGACAGAGTATGGATGTGTCTTGAGTAAGGCGTAGTCTGGACAGAGTAGGTTTTGGTTTAGTTAGGCCGCCAGAACAAAACGTTACGGTGCCACATGAATCTCAGGTTTCAGGTGATATATTGGGTGGAATGTAGGGGTATGACATGTGGTATCAAAGAAAAGAACTCAGGAAACCAAGAAAGGGAAAATTTTGGGTTCGTTTTGTTGAGCAGTTGGTGAGATATTCACTACTATCATTGTCGTGATAGTTGGTATTAGAGAATTTTGTGAAGGAATTTTTGCAGTGTGATAGAAGGGAACACAATCATAGAGTTACAACAATGATCAAAGACAACATACATGTGCGAAAAGAGTGACGAATACATGATGGAGGTGATGAACGACTACAGAGTGAAGCAAAACCTTGATGAATAATGGTGGATGAGCATGGAAGCAACCAAAACAAGATTAGAGAAGATCAAATCAATCACCACATGGTGGGATTCATGGGATGAAAGAAAAAATACTCTCTTAGTAGACAAATATTTCCAAGTCTCAGCGTTGGACTTTCCCAAGGAGAGGTAAGCCATGTCCATCGTCATTAACATCACAAAAAATCCAAATTTGTTTGAAGACATCAACTCTATCATATGTTAAGTGTGTTCGGGGCACGATTTGACAAAGTATTGTCCTAAGGTGAAGCAAATAATTATCTGATGGAAATCCTGCAATGAAGAGTTCATGAGTGGAACCAAATCTTTGAACTTAGCAAGGGTGGAGTCGCTCATGAAGGAGGAGGATGCCCAATAAAGAGGTGAAGTCATGGCACATAAGAAGGTTGGACTACTTTATCATAGAGGTAATCTAATTTGATGTTTCTTGTGCAACATTAACCATTTTGCAATGAATTTCCCATTGAAGGAACAATTGGAATGAATGGATGAAATCCAAGTGCATCTTGCAGAGAAGGAGCTCACGGACTTGAAAGAAGTAAGCCAACCACAACCAGAACTATCAAAGGCAATGGTGGAAGTGTTAGAGAAGTTGACGATGCATCTAGACGAGTTCAAGGCAAGGGATTGTCGACAATGTTCACAATATGGTGAAGCCATACTTTGTCTTGAGGACGTGACAACGAGTGGGATGAAGGTGGCATCCTTGGTTGACACTAACGCAATCCATTTTTTCATAAGTGAACAAACTGCTACATCACTCCATTTTAAGCCTGAGAGAAGTATGTTCGTGTTCAAGGTGGTCAACTTAGTAGTGAAGCCAGTGACAAGAGTTGTTTGTTCCACACCATTGAGAGTCAGGATTTGGTTTATCACTTGGGATTTGATAGTGTCTTCACTAGCCGATCATGCGATGATTTTGGGGCAGGATTTTCTCAAGTATGCCAAGGTAGTTAAAATGCCATATGAGGGTTGCTTGGTGTTTTTGGATAAAGCCAAAACACTGAGTATTCCCATGACGATGAAGAAAAATATTGTATGGAAGCCGATAAGTGTTGCAATCAGGTTGATTGAAGGAACCTACGAAAGTGTGGATAGACCTCGTCATGTGGTGCAACAGCAATAGGTGATTCCATCCATGGTTTCTTTGAGTGTGATGAATCAAGAAGAACGAAGTAAACAAAGGTTGACATCACTAGATATTTCAACAAATATTCCTTAGAGAAGTAAGACCAGTTGCAGATCCTGCACGACCAAAAGAAATTTAGGGTGGATGAATTGAAATCGACCATCGCAACACTTGTGGAATTCATTACACAGGAAACGTATCTCGAGTCACCATGTTGCTAGCGGGTTTGTGATGAAGTTGGGGAGGATTTGTAAAACAAATCACTTGTACCAAAATATCTACATGTTGAGATGAAGGAGGGCACAAAGGCACCCATGCAACCAAACTTGGAGGATGTGGAGGAAGTGGGAAAAGAAGATCGATACCCCGAAACGATTGTAAAATTTTGTAGAAGATTGGTGGGGATATTTGACTTTGAGCTTGATGTGGAACAACTTGAGAAGTTGGGCTGCTCACCAAAGGAAGTTAGACTAGTCCTTAGGTACTTGCACACAAAACATAGATCAGAAACATCGTTCACCCGAAACCTTGGTTGTGGCCTCTGGGAGCACTTTATCTATTAAGCAGTTTCAGACGAGGCATGTTTCCTAGGAACTAGGAAGTGCAACCTTGGGCTACTTGGAGAAAGGATTTGTGGTAGGAGTTGAAGGAAAAAGACTTGGTGAGTTGGAGGAAGTTTGAAATATTTCTACACGATGAAGATAGAATTTGTTGGGTTGCATAGGACAACAATCAACATAATGGAGTGTGGACAACAGTTGGGAAACTTGGTAGCAATTATGGAGCTCGGTTGAATACTTAGCAGGTTTTGGGAGAAGGAAAAGAACTTTGCGTTGAGCTAGGAGTTGGATAGAGTGACAAAATTTGTCAACATAAACGATTTTGAATATGTGGGAATGTGCATACTCATAGATGGGGCATGACATCTAGATTGATCACCCAACTAGTATGAGATGTGGGAGCTTGTTATGTACAAAAGTATTGACTTGGGTTGGACTATTTAGATTTCAACACCTAGGAAATTCAGAAGTCATCGCAGCAGACAACTGGGACATGTAGTATTGAGGACATAAATTTATAGTTTCCCAGATCAGTGTGAAACATGGTATGTGGTCGTGGATGAAAGTTTAGTGTAGGGGTTGATGTAGTGAAATTCGGTGGAGGGAATTCATTCTACAAGGGAAGAGGTCTGACTGACTTTTGGTAGAGATTCTACATGAGATAGAAAAAGTAATATGACAAAGGGAAACTTAGGGTTTCCACTTGGAAAAATTTGGGTTTTCCATTTCGACACGAAACTTGGGGTTTCCAAAAATAGTTTTGATAGAGGCATAAGTTCAAGTAGATACTTGGAGATAGTATATTTCAGTGGATTCTTGGAGTGGGGGAGGATGTAAGGCCTGGGGCACCAAGTCTGGGTGCGTGCACTTCCACCACACACTGAAACGAAGGAAATCAGGAAGGAAGGATGCTTAATGCATTTGAAGAAACAAAGTCTTCATATATGGGGAGAGTTGGGGTTCCTTGGGTGTGCGACATGCCAAGGGGTGACTCCACCCAAGATGATTGGCGACACAAGTTAGGTGAGTTGGCTTGACGAAGGACGTGGGAAGAGGAATGCTATGAGAAATATTACCCTGCGTATAGGTTAAGCTCCCCTTTGGACTAAGATCCCTTCTTTGGTCTAAAGACAAAAAAAAAAAAAACGGTTGCTACTTTCCTTATAGATCTAGTTCATAACCAATCGAAATGAGAAAGAGAAACATTGTGATGTATCTTGTTTCAACGTTTTTCCTCACTACTCCAAGCTTCATGCTTGATCTCCAATCTTCTTAGCATGACTCGAGACCTACGATGAACAACAAAGAAATCCTTTCTCCTAATCTATGTGATTAGATAAAAGAGATGTACATATAAATCCAATTTTCGTATAAGCATATTTGAGGACCCCCTATAACACAGGGGATGAACACGAGGTTGTGTGCGGAAGAGAGACATATATTAACCCTCCAAATATTGACCAATCGTAGTGGATTTATCATATATTGGGGGGTTTTATTGAAGTTTCACTGGTTTCATTTGGTCTCGGTGCTTCATGAATCTTGAATTTGTTCAAGGTCCTCAGTAGTTTTATTGGTCTACTTGTCTTCATTCCTCTAGAAAAAAATCAGACTTTGATATCCTTCCCATACGTTACGTCCTGACTGTTGACTGTACCCACCTAGAGGTTGAATGCAAGTTTGTAACCTTAGTAGCCTTTCCTAGGTATCTATAGAGGTTACTATGGGGGGATTCCCACGGTACCTGGGGCACACATCGTATCACACTTTCACTACCCTTGGAGGCTGATCCCATGAAAGTGAGGGTTACTTGCACTCAGAAGGGTTGTTACATGGAGTTCGAGGTAACTGCTTCTCATTTCTTCACTGGTGGATTGGCATCCCATCTTCAGAAGATCCTTGAACCTATTGTTTCTTGGTTGATTTATTTTAGTTTTCTTAGAAGTGTGTTAATTTGATTTTCGTAGTCGGCCTTAGGATCGTTAACTTTTTCTAGTTCGAAGATCTCACAATATACAAGGTATGGATCCCGAAGTTCGGGAACCTCAACACAATGTTTCTTATGAAGGAATGATCGAAGATAAAACTTCTAAGACCGAGAGTGTAGCTTCTGGAAGTGGCCAACACGTAGAAGAATCGTAGAAATACTTGTGTCTTACGTGAATCCTCCTTTTACTAATCGACTCGGCCTACCACTCATTGATCCACCATCCATGATATATATTGATGCCTATTCTTCTTACAATTTACCAGCCAATTCAGCCAGTACACAATCTTTTGGCATGAACCCATCAATTTTTGTTTTTCCAGAAGGACTTGGGAATTTATCTTTATCCACAACTCATGTAGTTGATACTGTTGGTGATTGTTCTTTACTAGGAACATAGGTCACCCAGGTAACCTCAACACAACCACTTGTGAATACATCTCCCTTCTCACATGGGTTAGGTAATATTCTCGCTTCACAATTTCTTCACATGCACACACCAAGTGATTTACTTGGTTGTCCCATAGGTCACATGGTCAACAATCAAGTTGCTCACACAACCATGGCTACAAAATCTACTCAGCCTCTGTCTCAAACCTTACAGATAAGTACACCCTACATTGGAGTTCAATCATCAATGGGAGGCCAACCTTCAACTGTAGGGAAAATTTTTACTGGGAGGAAACCTTCAGCCATGGGGAAAACCCCTATGTGGGTGAAACATCAAAAAAATTGGGGACAAGGTGCTCCTGCAAGTCCTTCTATCCCTACTTCCATTGGCATGTATCCTGGAAAACCATATCCAGGAGTTTCTAATCCTTTGTGGGGTCAACCAACGTGAATTCCTCAACAAGGAAATTTTCCCTATCAATCTGCAAACCCCATGATTCCAAGACAACATCCCTCTCAAAAAAAGTATATAGGTCCATCGGGCCAGCTGTAATACATGGGGGGACCATCAGGTCAATCTTAGTGCGTAGGAGGTTCATTTGTTCAGTCACAATACATGGGTGGACAACTAGGAAAACCACCTTACATGGGTGGACAATCAGGAAAACCAACCTACATGGGTGGACAACCTAGATAGTTACCATACATAGGGGGGGCTTCATGTCAACTACCATACATGGGAGGACCATCTAGTTTTTCCATCTCACTGCAACCTGGATATGGTCCTACTGGTGTTCCCATGCCACATGGTTACCACTAATATCCACACAGTAATTGACAAATTCCAGTTTTGGCTATGTTAGATCTTCCAGATCTATCGCGTTTGAAAAATGGTCCCATTCAAAATTCCTCGTTTTGGCCCTCCATCCCTGCCAAATTATCATCCGACATCCTGAAATTCGATGGAAAAAATGGGGAAGATCCTAAAAATCATGTTATCAATTTCCATTTATGGTTTTCCTCAAACTCTTTTATGGATGACTCCATTTGTCTGAAGCTTTTTCAGAGAATAGTTACAAGTGAAACAACCAAATGGTATATTGAGTTGTCGCGTAACTCCTTTGTCAACTTTAACACTCTTGCCATGAATTTTTTTACGCCTTTCCAATTTCCTATATTGTACGAGACCAGTACAGAGATTTTGACCTCACTTTGGACATCCTCTTCAACCCACATATCTAATCATATTCATGAGTGGAGATGGCGGAGATGGTTGAATAAATCTCCAATTCCAGAACAATTCCTCATGGATTGATTTACAAAATCACTCTTTCCACCCATCACCAAAGATGTTTCTATGGGAGGTGTTGTTATTGAGGAGAAAGCTATCATTCATGCTCAATATTTGGACTTGGTATATTCTCAGTATAGCACACTTTACGATCTGATCCCTCATGCTCCTCACCCATCGAATGATCCAACAAGACCTGCTCCGAAACCAGGTCCTATTTTGAACACCAAAACTACTTCTTCTCCTGCTCATACCTCCGAGGTGAATGTGGTCCAATCCACTTCATCTCAACAACCAAGAGGTAAGAAGAATAAAAAGGGTAAATCCAAGAAATATTCTAACCAACAGGATACTACAATGACTGTTGATACTCAACCGAATAGGAAAGATAAATTTCCTTGCATGATTTGTATAGAGGACCACTACACGAAAGATTTCCCTCATCGAGAGGGAGTCAATTTTTTTTTAAAAGGTACCTCCCTACCCATAGTGTTAAATGACCCTTTCCTGGTTCAACAACAACATCTGGTTGCACAAAATTCTACCCCTCCACAAGGGGGCAATGCGGGTCATTCCCACAATGGGGATGCTTTCTCAAGCACCTCTCAAGTCTATATGTGTAAGGAGATAGTTAATTCAACGACCCGAGAAAACACTTATGACACGATTCCAGGTAATCAAGCCAATGGAAAGGCTATTGATCATCCTTTCACATCAACTCCCCTTCCATCTTCCACCCTTCTTAAAATTGAGAAGAAAATTTATGACGCAGTGTTGTGCCCTCCGAAGGGAACAATTAGAAAAGAGACATTTAATCCAAGTGCTTGCACTACCAAAAAATACAATATTGTTAAAGATTCAATGCAAGCACCTTGTGCTATGTCATCCCTCAAAGTTATACATAACTTTCCAAGTCCACGTACAACCCTGTTGTTATCCATTGGATCTATGGATATGGAGAAATAAAATTTGATTACGTTTAATCTAGACTATTTTAAGGAGAGGCTCTCACAACACCTAGCATTCCAAATTCAAATTTTAGTTGGTGGAAAGAACATCCATCACACTGTTTTGGATGAAGGAGCCTCCACCTGTGTTATGTCTTTGTCTTGTTGGAGATCCATTGGTTCTCCTAAACTTAACCAGTCTCCTACTACCCTTAAAGTGTTTGATGGACATGGTTTCCAACCTCACGAACTCTTGCAGTGTTTCATTGTGACATTGAATGGTAAAACCACTTTGGTCGATATCAAAGTGGTCGACGTGCCCTTGGATTAAATTTTTTTACATGGTCGTAGTTGTTTGTATGCGATGATTTCCATCGCATCTTTAGTATTTCATATTTTACAATTTCCCCGTCAGGGGAAAATTGTCACTGTTGACCAACTTGACTATTGCACTCTAGATCTCCACGATTCTGTAGCGAATAATGTCCCTTTTCTAGGTTCCATCCTTGGGTATGAGAGTGTAGTAGTAGGTCTCCTTAAATATTCCTCACTCATGGGGATTTTTCCTTTTCCTCCTCCTGATTCCCCGCAAGTTGCTACGCTAAATATGATTTCGACTCAAGTGCAACAATACCTAGAATCACTTGATCCTTTCATAGTACCTGGTCTTTACGAGAATAGTTCTTTTCCTATGTCAATATCATTAAAAAATGAAACAGACGCTCACGAGCATAGTTCATTGTCTCTGTAAATCTCGTTAAAAAATCAAATAGACCCCCCTCCATTTGAATCGAGTCTCACTCTGGATCGAGTACTTGAACCTTCTTTTCCTTTTCCTAGTGAAAGTATTCCTATTAATAACCATACACCTAAACGAGGAAAGAAGAATATTCAACGGAGGAATCGATGCTCGGGGGGAAGGTCGCTATCCTCTAGACATCATGTTGGAGTGAAGCCACTAACTTATACCATGCAGGCTAGGGTAAAATACCTCTAGAGAGACATGTTGCTAGGAGGGATCCTCGCTTGGGGATCGTTCACACCGTAACGTAGTAATATTTTCTAGAACACACTTAGTCTTTGTTCTTTCTTGTGCTCGTAAATACGTGATAATAGGTTACCGATATTCATCTTTTTTCTTTATCGTGCTCATTAATACATGAGAATAGGTTACCAAGTATACTTTTATCTCTTTTTTGGACTTGTAAAAGATACGTAAAATGAACTCTTTGGAGTCTCCTTTAAGCTCTTTTCAGACTCCCTAAACTTGAAAATATTGTCGAGTGAGCTTGTTTCCTTTCACACTCATTAAAATTTTTGAAAGGGTGTCTTTCGAGTGGTAGTTTATCTCTTTTTCGGCCTCGTGAGACTAATTATGAAAAATGAATACTCTAGTCAAGCATGAATAGAAGAGTTCTCCCTTGTATTGTTTTACACTTTTTTCAGGATTGGTAGACTAAATTTACGAAAAGGTCACCCATGGAGTCATCTTTAAGTTCTTTTCAAACTCTCTAAACGTGAAAAACCACCGAGTTTACCTTCTTTGGGCTCGTAAAATTATGCATTGAGGGACCAATGTGAGTCTAATCTCTAGGACCCATACAGGACCGAACCCCTCCTTCTTCAGGTTCATTAAACATATGTCGAGGGACTCATCGAAGATAAGTTATATCGAGAATGTGTTATCCTCCTCAAGATCGTTAAAAAAAAAATAGGTACTCACCAATCATGATGGGGGGGAAATTGAAATAAGTGGGTCAAGTGTTTTGGAATCCATTCTGGCAGTTGTTGTTGTCGCCCTTGAACATGGCACATGTTCGTGTCTCGTCTTATATTTGGGTAATCTTCTTGTCTCTAAGTCATACCAATTCCATGTTTCGTTATACTTTTTTGTTCCAGTTGAAGAGTGCTCTTATTATCATCACATTATGTTCTTGGTACTCATCAAGTCAATTATTCCAAGTCATTTGTCATGCCTCACAATGTTCAAGGGAAGTGTCATTCCAAACCAAACATCTCCAATATTACAAGTTTCCATATAAGGCACAAGGAGGGATTTCTTAGGTGAGTCCTCCCAAATCACCTAAGGGATGAATCCACCTAGATGATGAGTCATATGGACGGATGGTGGCATCATTTGAAGAGTTCAGTGGACGTAGCCAAGGCATCGTGCAACACAAGTATACCATGGGATGGTTGAACAATAATTGTGGGCAAGACTTGGGGCACCCAATGAAATGAACGATTCGGCCAAGGAAAGGGGGGTACCCTTAGGTAAGTTGTCTTGACTCACCAAAGGGACGCACAAACCTAATGATGGTAGGCCCAATCAGTTAAGTGGAAAAAACATGGTGAAATGAAGGTCAACATGCCCAAAGGTAAGGAATCAATGCACCGGTTCATGAGGTTGGGTGCCTATTTATTCCCAAGGGTGATACCAAAACCAAATCATCCAAGAATCATCCAAGTGAAGTGTGGTGAAAATTTGGGGAATATAGTTCGAAAGCCAAGAGAGTGTTCGAGCGGTCTGAGGAAATGAGAGTGTGAATTGCAAGAATGAAACATGAAGGAGAAGTGGTTCATTTAGCTTTCTAACTATGGTAAAAGGGGGGTTCACAAGGAGACATGACGAAACTTGGTATTTGTGTTTCACACAAGTTACGTTGATGTAAACTGAGTGGAAGCTCCTTGTACTATTCTTTTGATGTGGTATGATTTGCATACTAAACACACTATTGTCTTTGTAATAAAACTTGGGTATTAGGTCGGTTTGTCCACCCATTCATAGTTTGTGTCTCTTTATTGTGGTTGCATATTCTTGGTGTCATTTTGGATAAGTATAAGAACTCTGTAATTAGTTAAGTAAAGAACACAAGTAAATGAACAAGTGACTTAGGACAGAGTATGGGTGTGTCTTGAGTAAGGAATATTCCAGATGGAGTAGGTTTTGTTTTAGTTAGGCCACCAAAATGAAATGTCATGGTACCGCATGACCCTTATGTGTCAGGTGAAACCTTGGGTGGATTGTAGGGGCATGGAAAAGTTGGTTGGGAATGTTTCTATCATGAATTCTTTTGGTCGTGCATCACTGAGAACAAAAGTTGAGTTGAGATGGGTTGTTGGATGAATGATTTGACTGTAGCATTTGGATGAGGTAGCTCTTCATAGAGTTACAATAGTCAATTAGCAGTAGTATGACTTGACATTTGGTCAGAGGGTGCATGGTTGCTTGAAGAAAAAATAGTCAAGGTGTGAAGATTGCAAGACATTGGAGATGAGTTCAACTGGTTGCATGCGAAGTTTGGGACTTAGAATGATTTTTGAAGTGAATGCATGGACTCAGCCTTGTATCACAACAAATGTTGTGTAGGTTTTTGGAGTTGCAAATGGTTATTGAGGGGAGTTCATGCAGAGAGTCATTTTCTTAGGAAAGTAAAGTTTCAAGACAACATACCTTAAACGTGGGTGTATCCAAGGATGTCGTTGGAAAGGTATGGTTGGTTTTGATTTCTTGCATTTCCTAAGTGTTGCGGTGATTTCTTTGAAGGGAATTTGAATGACTTGGCGGTTCTAGTGAAATCCATTTCCATGGTAAAAACCAACACACTTGAGGGTGATTCAAGTGGTGCAGATTAGAAGAATTCATGTAGCAGTTGGGATGTCTTGATGGGGTGAATGTGAAGGGAGATTCAGGTAACCTACTTGGATGAGTCTTGTGGTGGACTTAGACATATTTGGATGCAATCATGGAAGTATCTTGAGGAATATACCTAACTCATTGATGAGGTGTGTTGGACATGTCACTATAGGAAGTGGGATGTGGGGTCTAGATGTTCCAAGTTTGAGAGGTTGGATGAGGCGACCTACTGTCTAGTGCCTTAGCCATATTTTTTGGGTCATGTGATGGATTGATAGTTGCAATGATAGTGCCAAATTCTGGATGCTTGTAGGAGGTGAAAGGTAGTTCCATTCTAGAATATGAATGGAGTCAGCAGAGAATTCAACCAAGATTTGTTGGTTGTCAACCTGAATGGGAAGAACGCAAACCAAGTGAATTGGGTGGTGTCTGCTCACCTTTGGTATAGGACATTGGATGAGGCAGAGCAGACATTGGTGACTTGCAGATGATTTTGTGATGACTCAAAGATCTGGGAAGGTCATTGGTTGAGGATGGCATAGTATTTTTTTGAACATATCTAAGGCATGTAAGTTCTTTGAGGTGACTCATTCTACTTGGAGAACTTTGGTCAATTTATTGGGAAGTTTGAGAAGTGAGGGAATGTTGGCCACACTCATCGCAAATGTTGAGTTGTGGAGCGGTGACACAATGAAAGGAGGAAAGTTGAAAACTTTTTTTCATTTTGGAGGAATGTGCAGATAAGATTAGTGCATCATGAAGAGATTACTTGGACATGGGTGTTTCTCTTTATTTGGGTAGCATGGTTGAGGATGAATCCTAAAAATCCCAAGGCATAAAGAGGTAGGTTCAACATCATGGATATGTGATGAAGTAGTGAGGCAAAGGTAGTTTGGACGTGTAGTTCTTGGTGCAAATTGGCTAACTGTGCCATGAGGTGGATAGTGGATTCAATTTGTCATGGCTGACATTTTTTTGAGGTGACTTCATAGTGCATCAAGGTGAGGGGAGACCTTGCCTTGGTATGATATTTTTTTGTGGATGGATTAAATTGCGGAAGGAATTCGAGTATGAATGTGCTAGTAGATTCGAAGTGAAACACTTAGACATTGTGGAGGATCTCATTGATGAATATTGGACGATGGAAGCAGTAGTGAGGTAAGGATGGATACTTTCCTTAGTCTTTGGAGTTGGATAGAGTTACAGAGATGCAGACATAACAGACTAAGTTCAGGCATGAGGATCTACATGCTCATAGATTGGTCGTGACGGTTGGATTATCTACTCAGCCAATTAGAGATGTGGGGATCAACAGTGCACAAAGACATGGTAGAGTTTCTTGAAGTATGGACATAACAAAAATATCATAAGAGTTCAAAACTTAGGAGAAATTTTGAATTGAAGTGGGTAGTAGTCAGCTGTAGTAGGCAGGGACAACACCAACAGAACCAAAAAACAAGGAAGCAACATCGCAATGAGAGAGTGCAACAGAGTTGGCTGAATTTCAACCTTGGAGTTGGTTGAAGTGACTGTATTGAATCAGGAAAGAAATTGTGCGAAGTTGGGTGCAGTACAATTTGGTTGGTTTGTGGAAACTTGGGGTTTCCACTTCGTGGGGAACCTTTGGGTTTCTACTTTGATAGAATTTGGGGTTTCCAATAGGCCTAGCCATGGATGGAGACATGATATCGAGAAGAGTTGGAGATCGTATATTTTAGAGTTGTTTTCAGGGTCAACATTAACTTTAGGTGGGGGAGGATGTAAGGACCCTGGCTAAAGACGTGCATGCCCCACTGACTTAAAGTTGTGGAAACCTACAAAAGTTAGGGTTTCTAAATGGAGTAAGTATTATGAGTGCATCAGACATAAAAAAGTGTAATGATGATTTATTTATATCAGGTGAGTCGGGACACCTTAGGAATGTGATGTGCCAAGGGAGACTCAATCAAGATTCGTTGTGACACAAGTCAGATGACAGACAGTTTGACAAAGGGTTGAGGGAAAGACTTGGGCACTCCACCAAACAGATGAATCATCTAAAGCATGAGGACGACATGCCTAAAAAATTTGGTGTGACTTGGTTAAGAATCACACTCACACAAACGATGGGTCAATTAGATATATGGTTCACCATTCAGGAGTTCAGTGGGTCGGCTTGATCACAGAATGAGGCGTTTAGTGGGTCATTTGGGAAATTCACTCGAACGCACCCACATGAGAGGTTGAACCAACATTGTGAAGGGGCGTGAATCATGGGTCACTTCAATTCACCTAGACAAATCATTTGGGGAGCCATTGTCTATAAAGGTACAAGGGCACACAACTAAGGAGGGAAGCTTGGAGGAGAGAAAACAAAGATTTTCAATTCTGAGGTGGGCTTAGACAAACAAGGGACAACTCCCTCAAGTAGCCAAGTCACTTCACATGGGAAGACTTATCATCCAAGTGGATATCGGTGGCCATCCACCTTTTTTGACTGGCTCAAAACAGTTTTCTGGCAATTTTGGCAATTTACTATTTTTAGCAGGTTTAACTTCCGGGGCCATTTTGAGGGCCCAAATGACGGTTTATATATATATAATTTCTCAATCATATCTGAAGGAATTATTGAGCCCCAAAAATGAATCTCCTCGACTATACCTTTCCAACGAGCTATCATATGCCTAAAACGAAGATCATTTGCAAAAGTTACGACCCCGGGAAGTTGATGTACTAACTTACCCAAACGGAGCCCACATGACTTTTGGCGCTTCATCTCCTAGGGTTAGGTTTTTGGATGTCTAGGGTTTTTGGCATTCCTATTTATTTTAAACAGGCCTTCAGAGCCTCATTGTAATCATTTTTCTTGCAAATGCGAGTAGTCGTCACATCTCTTCTCAAAGATAAGCTGCCACCATTCTATCGAGTCTTTCACTCTGTATTTTACAGTCTCTGTACATTTATTTCATTAATAGAAATAGTGTATTACTGTATCTATGTGTTTATGGTTGCATCTATGATATACTTCTGTTATATTATTGAATATTTGTGATATCTCTGTGCATTTCTTTATTATATCTATGATCTCATTTCGTGCCAAAAATAATCCGGATCAACTTATGTTTCCTTGAGGTGATTTTGTGATGGAGATGGGATGAAATTCTTTTGAGATGAATTCTGGGAATTCTATAAATGCAAGTCTCTTGGAGGCATGTGTGAGGAAAAATAAAAATATTTGAATTATGTGGTAATAAAGGGACAACAAATATGTGGTTCAGGGCATGTATGAGGTTCACCATGGGAGGTAAAGAGACAGTTTTGGTGCATCCCCCCTTCCCTCCCGGGGATTCTGCAACCTCTTGATCTTGGATATTCAAATTCTTGAGCCGAATTGTCTCTTTGGGCCTTCAACAGACCTAGAATAAGTGACACACGGGTCCCTTAGATGTTACCTGCAGGTTTGAGTTACCCACAACCCTGCTCTCTGGCACTTGGAAACACCAATTCGTGAGAATTAGCTCCTGCACTAGGCTCCTTCTCCTATGTGACCATGGGTTGTGACTGTGGTTCACCTCTTCGTAACTTCGAGCTTCGAAAATAACGTGACCCCCATCTTTGGCTCTTTCCGAAATGATTTCCTTTGAATCTGCAGATCTCTGTCGCATGTCTTCCTGGTTCGAATGGTCCAGCTGTACTTTGGATTTCATGACTTCACAAAAATCACACTTACTTCCCACACAACTTCTCCGGACCTCTATCTCCTGGATTTTCTAATCCTCTTCCACGTGTCTTCTCACATCTAACGGTTAATATCACTTCATGAATTCGCTTCACAAACACTTTAAACACTTTGAACTATGAAGTGTAGAATTGCTTCATGGCTAATCCTCCATGCATCTTTCCCCAGATCTGACAGTCTAGAATGATCCCAGTCCCTCCTGGATGGATCTCACTCATTAATTTTGGGAAACTTTAAGGGACTCCTTCCTTTGAATATTTATTGTCTCTCTCCCTCCTGAACTTTGTTCTTTCTCAAAAATTTTCCCCCTTAGAGTGATTTCTTCGACACTTAGTCAAATTTTAGCCTGTGCATGCCTTGCAATAGGTCCTCCTCCATGATTTAGCTTCTCTGTGGATGACTTTCGCTACTCCTTTTGAGATTCTGAACCAAAATATTATGTCGCGCACTCCTTTCGGAAAATATGCACTCTCTGAATGTAAAGCTCCAAGCTACCTCTCTTGAACTTGCTTCTCCCCAACCCTCTGAAATTCGTCGAACAGTTTCTTGATACTTAGCCCAGTATTGACTCTGCACACGTTTGCGACAAATTTCCTTCAATATTGACTCTTGAAGGATGACTATGCACTCCTTGTAGTAGTCCTTCCACATTATATTGTTCCCTCTGAACAATGTGACTCCGAGTGCGTTCAGTCTACAAACACCTTCAAACTATCTCTCCTGAACTTTCCGAGTCAAAGTGGACTTTGTCACGCACACCTTGTAGAATCTATGCACTCTTTGCACATATAAAATTCACGTTATCTCTTCTGAGCTTATGAGTCGAATTAGAATCTGCCAACTCACTCCTTGCGAACACTATGCATACCTGCACTTGCTCATAGAAGAGAAACAATTGAAACTTATCTAATTCTTCACAGATTCATACATTCAACCATGTAAATGCATTTGTAAACACAGGAATGAGTGAATAACAAAAAATTACAAGTAAACAGAAATCCTACCATTCATTCATTCAGATAGACATAGTAACTGCAACACCAAACATTTGGAACAATGCTTATTTGTTATATTCATTCAACTGGAAATATAGATGTGCTCATTCACTCTGATAAGCTTCAACAACCCTTAGCTACAAAGGAAAAAACCTATACAATAGTTTCAAAAGTAACTATCAATAGCTAGAATGCCAACAACTTCAGCAACCTCTTCTTGGTAACAATACAAAGATTTATACAAGAGGGGCTCTTGAAGCCTTTCCCTCCAACTACTCTAGATCTATCTTATCGAAATAAAAGAATTCAACTAATTAGGATTTATTACAATAAATATTTGTGACAGATAGATACAATCAAACACATCGAATCTATACTGCATGTGGCTTCATTAAAAGAAAATACATCCTCCAATTATCTTAGGCGATCGTCCAGCTCCAAAACATTAAAGATGTTCTTTAATTACAATCCTTTCAAAATATTTACATGATATGCCACTTTAAATTTTAAAATTCTCTTCAAAATGCATCCTAGGTGCTAAGTTGTCCTCCACCTGTGCTTTGCTAGCGATGCTCCTGCATCAGGTTGAGACATAGGTCTTTGTGTGACGAATCTCTGTATGAGTGTCATGGTGAGGTGAGGAGATTCACTTGACTCTTCCCAAGTTGTAAACTAAGACGATAGTGATCATATCGTAACTGTTTCTCAATAACAAAGACTTAGCCATGTTTTAGAAATGGTTCATGTCGCTTGCACTATTTTTGTGTATGTCTTTCAGTTGTTCCATTGTTTTTCTCTCAGTTTCTCATGTTCATGGATGTATGCTTATATATGACTAAGTGTTAAATAGTTAAAAATTGTCTAAGTATACAAGAATTGCAATAGAGTAGGAGTGTGACTCATAGGTAGCCTAGAAAGGAGTATGGGTATGCTCTAGGTGAAGAAGCATAGTTCAGACGAAGTATCCTTGGTGTTTCCCAACAACCAAGTGAGAAATGTCATAGTGTTTCATGCCCTCAAGAGGTGAATGATCACAAGATTTGGCTAGGAACACTATGGGGACATGACAACATCTTTATAGAATATCTTTCGTTCATCCACCAACAGATCACACAACTTCACAATAAGGCCCATAAGTTCTTTTCGCCGACACCTATGACTTCACTTGAATTCGTGGAACATGGCATAGTGAAATATGTTAACGTTATTGTTGATGATTTTAGCACCATATTTGTGACAAGTCCCTTTATGTTGGCTTCCATCGCAAGGATCCATCGTCATTTTGAATATTTGTGTGGTGCTCTGGTGCTCTAAAGAACATTATGAACAAATCTCATTGTTATTATGAATTAAGAAACCTAATTCAAACAAGTAGTTGAGAAGACAATTGATATATATAAGGTTGTAATGAATAAGCTTGATCGACTGAGGAGAAGTTTCTAGAACAAACAACTCGAGCCCTTAATCTATGCTCGTGATCAACTGTCCAACTACTTATAAGTATGTATAAATAGAGGTGATATGTAATACCAAAGAGTGTGTTTTGTGTGTTCATATTGATGTCTAAATCACATTGTCTCCCTTCTATTGTATTTTTGTGAGTTCTCATCCTTTTGATTTGGTATCAAAGCCAAGTGAACATGAGGTTGAGCATGTTGTTTCCCAAGAGTAGCCAAAAAATATATTGTCTGGTTCGTTTCTTTGTCAAGATGAGTGGAGAAGCAATGCCTTATTGTTAGAGAAAATTTGTCACTTGTTTAAAGAAGAGGAGACAGTGAGCTCAATAAGGTGTCCAGGAAGTCGAAAATGAGAGTATCTTGGAACAATTTGTTTTCTCAAATACCCGAGAGTTCCATAACTTCATTGGAATGATCATTGTCATATGTTAACTGGGAAGGGAAGGACAATGACCCTCCTCCTATGCCAAGTAGCTCTATGGCACCCATAAATAGCCCTGAAAACATAGTGGAGGGAATTGTATGTGGTTATCTACAACTGTATCATGACAGTGTGTGTGTTTCTTCTAAGGTCTATGATCTCCTTGCGACAGACCCCATTTTCCTAATTTGGGTTCTGTGTAGTAGGGATGTCGCAAAAATAATCCTACCCTCATTTTTCTTATTTCTCAACCATCCATTGATGGAATCCTTATCCACTTCCTATGGAATTTTAGTGGTATAGTTAGAAGTGGCCTTCTCAAGGTTGGTCCCACCAATGGCCTCAAGTGGAAAGGAGTAGTCAATATCCAAATAGAGATCCATATTGGAAATCCATGGGAGAAAATTTGATTCAGTGTCAACGTGGGTCCTCCTATTAAAAAGGATCCTAGGGGATATTTCAATATCATCGTTTTTAAAGAGGAGACGCGCTTTGGAGATCACTTCCTGAAAGTGAGAGCATCCCGAAAATTTGTAGGTAACTCAATAAATTTTTCAGAGGAAATTTGTTGATTTCTTGTTTTATAAATTGTAGGAATTCTTTTTATTGTGTACACAATAAAAAATCTTGATTCATACATAAATGAGTCATCTAAGTTAGATGGATAAAACTATGTGAATTGGAAGTTCAAGTTGCAAACTTTGGTGGAAGGCTATAATGTTTGGTCAATCACATATGGTGATGAATTTAAACCAATAACCTCAATTCAGGATTGGGGGTGATGAGAGACCAAAGAGAAGGTGCTCCTGAAAATTTTCTTCAAGGATAATATCATTCCACACATCAGAGAATGAAAAATGTTGCATAAAACTCGAGAGATGGTCAAAGGTGTTGCTTGTAAAGATTAATCTTCTTTCAATTAAGATGAAATGAAAATATAAATAATTTCCTTTCTAGAATCAAAGAGATGAAATATAAGCTAGGTGATATTGGAAAAAATATTTCCAATATTGATCTAATCACTGCCACATTAAATGGCATGTAGTATGAATATCAAATGTTCATCACAAGTCTTGCAACTAGAGAAAATGCCCCTACCTTTGATGAATTGACATGTATTCTTATGCAAGAAGAAGAATGTAAAATAATCACAATATCAAATCTCATAGTTCAAATATATCGGTGGTATAAAAAGGGAAACAACCCTACAAAGGAAATTCATGGGGAAAGAATAAATAGGGAAAACCGTATACAAAACCAAATCAAGGAAAGGCACCAACAAACATAGATACAAATGTGAAAAGGAATGATGGATGCTTCTACTGTGGTAAGTTTGGACACTATGCTAAAGATTGTAAAAGAAGGAATTTTAATGAGTCCAAATATAAAAAAAAGAACATCGAGGAATTTTTGTTATAAATATACCATAGTAGGTGATGATTTCAAAAACCTCAAGTTGTTTGTTTCCGATGTTTCTTTATCGACATAAATTGATGGTGTTAATGATTGGTTTATTTATTCTCATGCTTCATTTCATATGTCATGCAATAGGGATTGGTTTTATAAATATCATGACCACAATAATGGTACTTGTATCTTTCTAGGAGATGATAGATAACATGAAATTAAAGGGTATGGAGATGTATGTGTGACTTTGCCTATTGGTCAGGTGAAACAAATTTATAATATCATGTATGTGACAAGAATAATGAAGAATTTAATTTAAGTTTATGTTAGGGACCTAACCTCCCTAACCCCTCACGTAGGTAGAATAATATAATTCCATGTAATAAAAGCCAATATTAATAAGGCCTAGCAATAAGGAAGAATAAGTCAAATGTAAGAATCCCTAATAGAAGCTTATGTTTCTTGAAGGATCTTGCTCTAGATTGTTCTTTTAGATAGATATTATATAAATAGAAGTAGAGGGTATGAGAAATCGTGTCTTGGATATTATTGTAATAGAGCTCTGCTTTGCTAGAGGTTTCCCCCTCGAAGAGGCAAGTGAACATTTCTACCAGTAATCAAAGTTCTCTTTCTGGTGTTATTATGGTATTATTATAGTATTTTTTTTATTATATCATTGCTTCTCTGCCATTTCTAGCTAAAATATTTTTGTTCCACATACTATTTTATATCTGGAATACTACAAGTGGTATCAGAGCACCTTCCTTAGAACAAAATTGTGGGTTAAATTTTTTTTCATGGTAGAGACGTATTCTAGCATCTTAAAGCTACAGAGATCTGTCATTGTGCGCATAAACTCGCGGTTGGGGAGAACATAGTTACCAACTTAACGAGAACTCTAGAGAGTTCTTGTTTTTTGGGGGGTCAGGTTTTTTACCCCGTTTTTAAAAATGGTGCTATCGATAGCACCCCCCTCCATTTTTAGGTGGTTTTTTGATATTTTAAATTTTCTGATACATAAAGTTTCCACTTTGTTTCTTTAAATGCTCGTTTTTCATTTATTTTCAAATTGTTCAATTTTTCTTTTCTTTTTTTTCTTTTTTCTCAACGATGTTTATAATATAACACTCTTATATTATAACCGTAATATAACACTGTTATAATAATGTTATAATATAACAATGTTATATTATAACATTCTTATAACAGTGTTATATTATAACAATCTTATAATATAACATTGTCATATTATAACAATGTTATATTATAACATTCTTACATTATTAACATATTAACAAAAAAAACTTTTAAATAAATTTGTATCTTAGGTAACATTAATGTTTTTGTTATTTTTTTTAATTTTAGATGTTTTTTTTTTAATATTTTATTGAATTTTGATTAATTTTCAGGTTTTTTTTTCTAATTTTTTTTTTTTTTTAAGTTTGAAGGGATTTTTTGCTCTTCTTTTTAACAAAAAAAATTATTTTTGTTTTTTAAATTATTGTTTTTCGGGGAAATTTTAAATTTTTTTCATTTCTTTCTAATTTTTCTCTATTTTTCACAATTTTTTTAGCTCATAAAATTTCTTAGCTCATATGTTTTGAATATAGTCAATATAACAATACTTTTAAGAATTTATTTATGTTTCATTCAATGTAACTTGTATTTACTGTTTTATTATTAAAAGTAAAAATTTATTAAAAAGTGACGTTGAATTTTTAAAGTATATTGTGATATTTCCATGGCATTATGTATTAACTTGTGCTTTGCATGATAATAACATTTAAAAAGTAAGCATTTAAGGGTTTCTTTTATGATTTTGTTTGCAATAATGATGAGTTCTTTTACCACATTATAAAAATGTGTCATTTTCATACCCCAATTTTAGAATGGGGTGCTACCGATAGTAGTACTTTTCAATTTGATGGTCGATTTTGAGGTTTTGGTTTTAATGGTACCAAGTGATAAAAATACGATTTAAAATGATCTCAAAATTTAACGTTTTGAAAAGAAAAAAAAATCAAAAACATCTTATTTGTTTTTAGGTGCTGATTTTAAGGTTTTTCTGAGCCACTGTCTAAGTTTTGAAGCCCATGTTTGAAAAATGTTGTAATTTTGACCCTGTTTTAAAAAATGGTGCTACTGGTAGCACCACTTTTTGATTTGGGGGTTGATTTTGATGTTTTTTATGGCAAAATATGGTTTTTTTGGGCCAGAGTTCTCGTTTTGAGGTCACAGTTCTCATTAAGTTGGTAACTATGTTGGAGTCACACATGCAGGAAATAAAAGTGGTACCTAAGAGGACATCTATTGGCCACCCTTGTAACTCTTTTTGGTACCCCTTCGAGTGGTAGCGCATCAAAAAACAAATGTATACGGATCCTCCTAGATCTCCTAAAGCCTTCTATAGATAAACTTATCAGCCTCCTAACTGATATAGTGCCACCAAGAACAACACTCCAGAAGATACTCTCTAGTACCTGGGTAGTCGGATAGTATGGTTAAGGGCATGGTCTAGCCTCCTTAGTTGGGTCCCTGAGATATTGGGCTGAGTACTACTGTTGAAACCCGCACATATATCAGAGAGATATATCACATAGAAAACCCTTGTCTATAGAAACCCTGAATATCCTACCCCTGGGGACAGAAACAAAAAATAGAAAAGACAAGATCTATTGTCATGCAACTATGCCTTCTGCATTCTGGTTGCAAAATTACTACACATTTCTTCTTGTTAAGAATTTGGTCATTTCGTCACTGCATTATTAGGATGGAGTATAAATCCGCATGAGTAAAAAAAAAAGTGTGCCTTCTACATTCTAGTTGCGAAATTACTACACATTTCTTCGTATTAAGCATTTGGCAATTTCGCCATTGCATTATTATTCAGGATGGAGTATAACTCCACATGAGTTAAAAAAAATAAAAGAGTATAGTGGTACCGCTGGCACAATTATTTGAGACCTATCCCATTGGGTTCCTCTCTTCACCCCGATTCCAGTGATACCTATCATTTTAAACATAATTTTTTTTTGTGGACCCGACTCGTCTTCGACACATTTATTTGGCTCCTATCCCTTTAGATCCCCCTTTTCTCCCTAATCATAGTGGTACCTATTATTTGACACCCTTTTTATCCATGGTCCCACCCACCCCTCTAGACCCCTTTTGTTTCCCCTATACCATTTTCCTTCTCCTTTGTCCAAATGACTACCACACGAGCTAAAGGATTCAATTCCTTGATTGCTGACGAACACCAAAAGAAAGAGGAGATCAAGAATCTCAGTGCCAAAATTAGTTTCATCAATTCAAATATTGAGATCCTCAAGGAACAATGTTCCCACATCAAAGACCTCAAAGAACACTTCCTGGGCCATTCCCATAACCCTTTCTCTTCTGAACAACCATCTTATTGGGATGACCATGACTCTTTTCATTACCAAGGCCCTCATACTACCCATAGAATTGAGGTGAAAAAATTTAATGGATCATATCCTATAGGCTGGGTCACCCATATGGAACATCATTTCTCTTTGCATGGCATTACTGATGATTTATCCAAGATTTGTTATGGTGTCCTACATCTATATTTGAAATGATGGCAATGGTGGAAATGGAGAAAAAAGGCACGCCAAGGGTATCTTTCTTGGACACAGTTTGTGGCTCAAATTTATGACCACTTTAACTCTAACACCCACCATTTAGTCCATATAACCAAGTTAAATCATTTGGGGACAGTGGAAGACTTTATTTCCTCATTTGAGAAATTGGCTTTCAAAACATAGGGCATGTCAGATGCTTTCTTTATGGAATTCTTTATTAGTGGCCTCAAAGATGAAATTCCTGCCCATGTTCTCATGGCATGACCCCAGACTTGGTTGGAAGATACTCAATGAGCCAAGGAATCCCAACAGATTGTGTCCTTCCAGACCCGCAAACCCTCCTTTCCTCCTCGCACTAAACCCATCAATTTTTCCCCTCCTACAACTCCCCTCAAGATCCATAAATTAACTAGGGATGAAATGGTTGAATGTAATCTCAAGGTTCTTTGTTATAATTGTGATGAAAAATATTTTCCTTGGCACAAGTGTAAGGAACAAGATATTTTTATGGTTGTGATTGAGGATATTTCTAAAGAATATGTTGTTGTTCCACTTGTGGAGGAACTACCACCACCTTCTGACCTCACCCCACCCTCTAACCCACCCGACGTTGACCTGGTGATTTCACTTAATTCCCTCACTAGATTCTCTACTCCCCAAACTCTCAAATTAATTAGTTACATCAAAAATAGGAAATTCATCATCCTTGTGGACAGTGGTAGCACCCATAACTTTGCATTGCCAAATAAGTCAATTGTTACATCTGTGTCATCAATAATTTTCAAATCATGATTTCCAATGGTGGTTCCATGAAATGTGGGGGATGATGTGAAAATGTGTGACTCCAAATTGGTCAGAATCACCTGAAATCTCATATGTTTGCTATAGACATGGGTGGTTGTGAAATTGTTCTTAGTGCCAAATGGTTACACACTCTAGGCCCCATTCTCATGTATTTTAAGGACTTAACCATGCAACTCCAACAAGAGGGACAACAATATAAGTTTCAAGGCATCATCGTAGGCTGCCCTGAGATCATCAGTTCCCATTGCATGGAAAATCTCCTCAAAAAAGTTCATTCGGGAATTATATCCCAACTCCACTCCATTCATGTTGTTGAGACACCTTATGTGCATCCCAACCTCCAATCTATCCTCTCCCTCCACCATGTTATTTTTACCACCCCCCAAGACCTTCCCCCTTCCCTTGGATTCCATGATCATTCCATCCCTCTCATCCCAAGTAGTATTCCTCCCAATGTCCGGCCTTATCATCATCCCTTTGACCATAAGAATGAAATTGAGAAAATTGTTCATGAATTACTAAAATCCGGTGTTATTCTTCATAGTACTAGCCCTTATTCTTCCCCTGTGGTCATGGTACTCAAGAAATAAGGTACTTTGCGCATGTGTCCTGATTTCTACACCCTCAACAAACTCACAATCAAAGACAAATTCCCCATTCTTGTCATTGATGACCTCTTGGATGAATTGAGTGGTGCTCAGTACTTCACCAAATTGGATCTACATTCTGTCTACCACTATATCCATATGAAAGAATAAGACATTCCCAAGACTACATTTCACACTAATGAGAGTCATTATGAATTCTTGGTAATGCCCTTTGGATTGTGTAATTCTCCTTCCACTTTCCAAAGTCTTATGAATCATGTATTCCATCCTTTTCTCCGTCATTTTGTCTTATTTTTCTTTGATGATATTCTCATCTATAGTAAAACTTATCCATCCCATCTCTCCCATGTGAATCAAGTCCTCCATCTACTCTCTAAACATCAAATTTTTCTCAAACAATCTAAATTTGCCTTTGGTACCTCAAAAGTGGAATACCTAGGTCATATTTTCGACAAGGATGGTGTCTGCATGGATCCTAAGAAAATTGAATCTATGCAAGATTGGCCTCGCCCTAAAAATCTTAAGAGCTTGCATGGTTTTCCAGTTTCAATAGGCTATTATAGGAAGTTTGTTTGGAATTATGGAAAGATTGCATCTCCTCTCACTTCCCTCCTTAAAAAGAATAATTTCACTTGGACTTCATCTACTGATCATGCCTTCCAAGACTTAAAATATGTTATGTGATCGACCCCTATCCTAGATCTCCCAGACTTCACAAATACATTTGTATTGGAATGTGATGCTTCCGGGAAAGGAATTGGATCCATCCTCATGCAAGATGACATATCTTTGGCCTTCACTAACAGACAAATTTCAGAGTGACATTTGGTCCAATCCATTTATGAAAAGGAAATGTTAGCTATTCTATCTGTTGTGGATCTCTAGCATCCTTATTTACTAGGTCACCGATTCCAAATCAAAAGTGATCATCAGAGTCTCAATTATTTCCTGTAACAATGAATTTCATCCCTGTCGCAGCAAAAATGGGTGACCAAGCTATTTGGCTATGATTATGAGATCATTTACAAGAAGGAAAAGAAAAATGTACCGATGCTCTTTCCCATAAATATGAAGAAGACAAGTCTCTTTTCTCCCTCTCCTTCATTGTACCAGATTGGCTCTAAGTTGTTCATTAGGAATAGTTGCAAGACCCCAAACTTTCTAGCCTACTCCACCAATTGAAACACAATTCTTCAGTTTCTCCAGGGTAATCTTGGCACAAGGAAGAGCTTCTCTACAAAGGCCAATTGTATTTATGCAAGCAATCCAAACTTAAATCCATAGTGCTTTCTGAACTTCATGCCTCACCCACATTCGAGCATTTAGATTTTACCAAAACCTATGAACGGGTCAAACATTATTTTTTCTTGGAGGGTATGAAGCAAGATGTCCACACCTTTGTGGTTGAATGTGAGGTTTGTCAACACAACAAGGGAGAAATTGTCAAAGCCCAAGGCACACTCGAACCGCTTCTAATTCCCCCTGCTATCTGGAGAGATATTTCTATGGATTTCATTGTGGGATTACCTGAATCAGGTAATAAGTTAGTCATCATGGTGGTAGTAGACCGTCTCTCCAAATATGCTCATTTCTGTGCTCTTCAACACCCATTCACAACCGCCAAAGTGGCTCAAATATTCATGAATAATATCTTCAAGCTTCATGGCATGCCTAATTCTATTGTCTCTGACAGAGACCCCACTTTTACCAGCAATTTTTAGCAAGAATTGTTCAATATACAGGGCACCCAATTTCATCTTAGCACTTCCTATCAACCCCAGAAGGATGGCCAAACTGAAGTTGTCAAAAAGTGTTTGGAAACATATTTGAGGTGTTTTTCATATGAGCAACAAAATTAGTGGGCTCAATGGTTACCCCTAGCTGAATGGTGGTACAATAAATATTACCATATAGCTACTCTCATGACTCCTTTTGAACCAATGTATGGCCAAAATTCCCCATCAGTTATCTCTTATATTCTAGGGGTCTCGAAGGTTCAGGAGGTTGACAAAAATATTATAGTCTGTGAGGCTATTCTTCGTGCCCTCAACGAAAATTTGGTCATGGATCAGAATCGCATGAAGCAACAAGTAGATCAAGGTCGTTTTGTACGTCGTTTTGTTGAAGGGGACCATGTATTTCTTTGACTACAACCTTATAAGAAGAAATCACTCAAAGCTCAACATTGTCAGAAACTTGTGCCCAAATTTTATGGTCCTTATACAGTGCTCAAGTCTGTGGGATCGGTGGCCTATCAATTAGCTCTACCCAGTCAATCGAAGCTCCATCCTGTTTTTCATGTTTCCTTCTTTAATAAGGTGATTAGAGCTAAGTTCCAAAATCAAACCAGTCTCCTTGAGTTGGATGAAGAAGGTTCCATATGGTTTCATCCACAAACAATCTTGGCCCATAGAGATCATTGTCTCCGTCAGTGCACCATACAGGAAGTGTTAGTCCAATGGAAAGATACACCTCCAAAAGATGCCACCTAGGAGCTGACCACCATTCTACAACAATTTCCTCATCTGAAGCCTTGAGGACAAGGTTGTTCTTCGAGGGGGAGGGAATTTTATGTACCTAACCTCCCTAACCCCTCACGTAGGTAGAATAATACAATTCCATGTAATAAAGGCCAATATTAATAAGGCCTAGCAATAAGGAAGAATAATTCAAATGTAAGAAGCCCTAATAGAAGCTTCTGCTTCTAGAAGGATCTTCCTCTAGATTGTTCTTTGGATAGATAGAGTATAAATAGAAGTAGAGGGTATGAGAAATATTTTCTTGGTTATTATTGTAATAGAGCTCTTCTCTGCTGGAGGTTTCCCCCTCGAAGAGGCAAGTGAACATTACTATCAATAATCAAAGTTCTCTTTATGGTGTTATTCTCATATTATTCTCGTATTGTTTTTATTAAATCATTTCTTCTCAGTCGTTTCTAGCTAAAATATTTATGTTCTACATACTATTTTATATCTGGAATACTACAGTTTCCACCATTGCAAGTCAAGATTCAAAATTTGAATTTATTAAGTCACAATGTGTTGTGAAGGACATACATGATCACTACAAATTCATTGCAAGAGGATCCAAATTTGGAGGAATTTATAAGCTTAATGTTATGAGGGAGCATCAAGTATTGACATCAACAACTACATCAATGGAATAATTGTGGCATAAAAGGGATGGAAATCTAAGCTATAATGACATTATGTTTCTTCAGAAGAAATAAATGGTGAAGGGTCTTCCAATTCTTAAGAGTGAACATGATGAATGTGAAGAATGTGCATTAGGTAAACAACATAGGGAAGAGTTTGCTACACATACAAATAAAAGGAAACAAGAAATTATTGAGCTAGTTTATATTGAGGTTTGTGGACCAATGAAAACTATATCTCTTGGAGGAGCACATTATTTCCTTGTATTTATTGATTATAGAACTAGATACACTTGGGTCTATTTTATTAGAAAGAAAAGTGATAGTTTTGAATATTTTAAAGAATTCAAGAATATGGTTGAAAAGAAAACAAGAAGGTACTTCAATATTCTTAGGTCAAATCAAGGAGGAGAGTACACATTAGGGGCATTCATCAAGTATTGAAAAAATAATGGGATTCAACAACAGTTTATAGTGCCACATACTTCTCAGCAAAATGGAGTGGTTGAGAGGAAAAATGGAACCTTGGTTGAATGTGATCAACGTATGATTAAAGGAAAATATATTTCTAATGG
This sequence comes from Picea engelmannii, assembly GCA_009831015.1. NCBI lineage: Eukaryota > Viridiplantae > Streptophyta > Pinopsida > Pinales > Pinaceae > Picea > Picea engelmannii. The sequence goes on along the minus strand of ML787001.1, from coordinate 245,612 downwards.
TTTTTGGGCTGAAGCAATAAGTATTCCTATGTATCTGAAAAATAGAAGTCCTACAAAATTTTAGAACAAAAAACATCGTTTGAAGATTTTTATGGATATAAACCAGAAGTTAATCACTTGAGAATTTTTTAGATCAAAGCATTTTCTCATATTCCAAAAGAAGATAGAATAAAGATTGATTCCAAGGAAATCAAATGTATATTTATTGGTTACTGTACATATCATACTGTTGGTTGTGGAGCCTGATTATCTTCCTGATTCAGAGGTCTTTGTTTTCAGCCTTGTTTATACCCCATGAAGTATTTACACCCCAGAAGTATGTACACTCTTCCACGTGGGGAAGTGCGTAGGGGGGGTACCCCCTCTGCCGGGTCCGGGGGGCCTATCCCCCGGTTGGGGGGTCTGGGGAAAGCGGGCCCCCAGCTGGGGTTCGGGGGCAGCGTCCCCCGATGGGAGTTCGGGGGCGAAGCCCTCGAAGAAAAAATTGCCTTGTAAAAGTATATTGTAATTTCATTGTAAATCTGGACCGTTCATTATAAGGTCGCAGATCTAACGGTAGAGATTATGTTAGGGATTTTTTCCCGAGAAGGCAACCCTCTTTTATGAGGGAAATGTATTACGGCTATGGATGGTGGTGAATATTGTATTCTGAGAGAGGAGACTGTGAGAGTAAGAAGATGAAGTTACAGCGGGTTTTTGCTGTAGGTTGTATCCCTTCATTTGCTGGATAATAATAAAGGAAGGACCTGGCAATTTCTCTGGTGGACGTAGCCCACACTGGGTGAACCACGTAAATCTGTGTCTCTCTTGTATTGTGTGTCT
>ML787001.1:209129-244586 GCA_009831015.1 Picea engelmannii | reverse complement strand
GTATTGTGTGTCTTCTGTGTTTTGTTTCTGCATTTGTTTTATTTTATTGCTCTGCGGTCCTGTTTTTCTAACACATACAACTTATAAAATGTTTGATCCTAGCACTCATAAGGTATTTGCAAGCAAAGATGTTTTGTTTCATGAAAATGTAGATGAAGTACCAAAAGAGAATGTTTATGATGTATGGAATCTACATAAAGAAAATGAGGAAAATACCAAATAAGAAAATGAACAATTCCAAGGTGAATCTTCAAGCATCATGGACCCTACAAGTAGCTAGAGCATGCCTAGAAGAGGTGGAGGAACTCCACAAAGAAATAAAGAATTAAGGAAAACTACACGACATTCTAAGACCCATGTAAGGTATAAATACTATGCTTTAATGACTCAAGTAATGAATGTAGTGGAACCTTTAAATTATGAGAAAGATAAAGACCATAAAGAATGGATGGATGCCATGAAAGAAGAATATGATTCTATAATTAAAAATGAAACATGGGAATTGAAAAAAATTCCTGAGAACAAAATCCCTATAGGTTCAAAAGGGTTGTTCAAATATAAATTTAATGTTGATGGTAGTAAAGAAAAATAAAAATATGGATTGGTTGCCAAGGGTTATTCACAGAAACAAGGAATAGAATATGAAGACACTTTTGCACAAGTAGAAAAAATGAATAGTATTAAATTAATGATTGCATTCACTACTAAGTATAATTGGAAGCTACATCAGTTGGATGTTAAGTAAGTATTTTTGAATGGATATTTAAAAGAAGAGGTTTATCTTGTTCAACTAGAAGGATTTGTAAAGCAAGGTAAAAAACATCTTGTATGTAAAAAAAAAAATTATATGGACTCAAATAGGGACCCCGGTCTTGGTATGTGAAAATTGATACTTTCTTTCTTCAATGAGGTTTCATAAAAAGTAAAAGTGATCATAATTTGTATATCAATATAGATGGAAATGGTCATATTGATTTTATTTATTTATAGGTGGATGATCTCATGATAACATGAAGTGCTAATTGGTTGATTGAAGAGATCAAAAGAAAGTTTTCATGGGAATTTGAGATGAAGGACCTTGGATAGTTACATCATTGCTTAGGACTTGAGGTATGAAGGGATAATGGTAAGACCTTAATCACACAAAGTAAATATAAAAAGGAGTTACTCAAGAGGTTTAATATGAATGTGTGTAAATCAATGTCTACTCCATTAGAACATAATGTTAATCTCAATAATGATGATGACATAGAAAAGGTGGATGGTAATTTGTATCGACAATTGGTGGGATGTATGAATTATCTCACTACAACCAAGCCATATATTTCATATTCAGTTAGCATTCTTAGTCAACTTATGGATAAGACTCATGACAGTCATTAGAGAGAAACAAAGAAAGTTCTTCAATATTTGAAAGGGAATGTTGATTTTGGTATTGAATGTACTAATGGTTTTAATGTTGAGTTGACAGGTTTTACATATTTTGATTGGGAAGGAGATCCAGATGAAAAAAGGTCTACCAAGGGATATGCATTCAGTATTGGATATGGGATTTTTTCCTGGAGCAATAAGAAACAACCAATTGTTTCTTTATCATCCACTGAATATGAGTACAAAGCATTATGGCATGCCACCTGTGAGGAAATTTGGCTAAGGAGGATACTTGAAGATGTTGGAGAAAATAAAAAAGTACCAACAATCATTGAGTGTGATAACCAAAGTTCCATCAAACTTGCAAACAATCCAGTGTATCATGCTAGGTCAAAGAATATTGAGACACAACTCATTTTGTAAGAGAAAAGATACAGTCAAATGAGATCGACTTATTGTATTGCACACAAATTATAATGTTGTTGATATCTTCACCAAGCCTTTGGGAAAGGTGAAATTTGTAATGTAGAGATAAGATAGGTGTTATAAGGGCTTCTTAATTAAGGGGGGGTGTTAGTATGAATAAATAAACCCACATCAAACAAGTAGTTGAGAAAATAGTTGATAGAGATAAGGATCTAATAAATAAGCTTTAGCAGACTCACGAGAAGTGTATAAAAGAGATAATTTGAGCCCTTGATTTATGCTCATGATCAATGATCAAGCCACATATAATTATGTATAAATAGAGGTGATATCTAATTCCAAAGAGTGTGTTTTGTGCGTACATCTTGATGCCTAAGGCAAGTTGTCTCTCTTGTGTTGTATTTATATGAGTTCTATGTTATCCTATTTATAAGCATGCCACCCGACACACACATCTCGATACTGAGATAAAACCACTAAAATTAATAGTTGACACCATTGTTCTTTAGTATCATAGAGAATATGCAAATCATGCTTTCTAAGGATTGATTGTGCTTATGACAACACATTGCTCAATAGACACTATAGTACTTAGAATAAACTATAGGATGGTTTCCCTTTTAAGTGTTTCTCTAATAAATACATTTTTGTTTGTGTTTCCCCTAGCATGAGCATGCATGTCCACTTCATATAATTAGTCACATTGAAGTCCCAACGAGCCAATTTTCGTCTCCATGAGTCTCTATTTTGGATACTTTAACCATTGAAGTATCTTTTTCTATTGTGTTCAAGGTCATGTCTGATATAAATTCAAGTCCTCAGACACATTTATGCAATGATTTCCATTGTTCCCTAATCATGCAAGTTTTATGAATATGTATGGTTTAAATGGGATCACTATTGATGTTGCTACAGTGAGTATGGAGCCTCAGGAAAACACTCCAGGTTCGACAAGCCCAATGGCTCGGTCCCATTTTTCAAAAGCCAACACAGATTGTTAAAGTTCAAGTAGAGGAAAGCATTTGAAAACATATAATACATACACAACAACAATGAAGTTGTTCAACTCTTCTCCACATTCATATGAAAATTGAAATGCAAAATACATAAAACTAGATATTTCTATAGAACAATCCATCTTCTCACCTACCTAATAAATGCATATTCATATATTTCATCTAATGCATTTATGATGTCTATCAACTATCTACTTGGTCAAGTAAATAGGAAAAATTACTCCATTTAACGCTCCCCCTTAGTTTCGACCATTACAAAAATCATCACAAACAATGCCTAAGTGTTGTCTCTAATATTCAAAAGTATGTCTTCCCAATGGCTTGGTGAAGATATATGCTAATTGTTCTTTCGAACCAAAAAAATGTAGCATAATGCTACCATCGTTGATAAGCTCACGAATTAAATGATAGTGAGTGTCAATGTGTTTACTCTTGTGGTGAAACACATGATTTTTAGATAATGAAATTGTTGAACCATTTTCACAAAATATAGGAGTTGGCTCCTTCTCTTCATGTGTAATATCACTAAGTATCCTTCCCAACCAAACTCCATGACATGATGCAGATGGTGCTGCCACATACTCTACTTATGCTGAAGATATTGTGATGATGAGTTGTTTCTTAGAATCCCATGAAATTAAACTTGTACCCAACAGAAATGCGTACCTTGAAGTACTTTTCCTTTCATCGATGCTTCCTGAAAAATCACTATCTATATATCCAACAAATGAGCCATCTTATGAATTTGAATACCAAATTCCATAATCTGTTGTACCTGCAATATACCTCAAAATTATTTTTCCATCTTTCCAATGAGAGATTTTGGGATTTTCTATAAATATCGAAATTAAACTCACTACATACATGATATCTGGTCGAGTGGCTATAAGATACATGAGGCTGCCTACAAGCCTCTTATACAAAGTATAATCAATTGTTGTTCCTTAAGCTTGTTTACTTAGTTTTGTACTTGTTGCAATTGGTGTATCTGTTGGCTTGCATTTGTTCATTTTAAATCTTTTCAAAATATATGTGGCATATTTTTGTTGACAAATAAAAAATCATTTTTCAGATTGCTAACTTCAATTCCCAGAAAGTATTTCATAAGACCAAGATTAGTCATTTCAAATTCACTTTGCATGGCTTCTTTGAAGTCATTCAATAACAAATTTCTTGTATAATCAATGTCATCAACATAGAGACAAACTATCAAAATATTACCTTTTTGGTATCTTTTGGTGTAAAGTGTGGGCTCATTGCTGCACCTGTTGAACCCATTATTGAACAAATAAGAATTAATACGAATGTACCAAGCTCTTGGAGCTTGCTTCAAACCGTACAATGCTTTCTTCAATCTATACACTTTGTACACTTTACCTTTGATCTGGAATCTTGGTGGTTGATCCACATAAAATTCTTCCTCTAAAATGCCATTTAGAAAGGCTGATTTAATGTCCATTGGATAGATTAGCCATTTTTGGGGGGTTGAAACTACCAAAACTGCTCTGATAGTATCCAAACGTGCTACTAGAGAAAATGTTTCTCCATAGTCAATACTGGGTTGTTGAGAAAACCCTTTTTCTACAAGTCTTTCCTTATTCTTCTCTACTTTGCCTTTCTCATTAAAATTTGTCTTATAAATCCATTTAACTCTAATGTTGGTTTTACCTTTAGGTAGATCTACAAGATCCCATGTATTGTTTCATTCAATTGCATAAATTTCTTCATTCATTGCATAAGCCCATTTTTCTTTCTTGACTACTTCTTCAAAATATATTGGTTGACAGGATAACAAGGAAAAATGTGATTGTTGGTCCATGTCATCAGTTTGCTCATAAATTTCTTTCAAGCTTCTTATTTTCTAGTTCCTTAAATTTTCTATAGTGGGATCTAAATCATTGCTAGAAGAAGAAGAAGAATAAATATGCTATGTTTTTTCTCCTTGGCCTTGTACTTGCAATTTTGGAAGTCTTGGTGGACAAGTTTTTTTTCCTGTAGCTTCCACATGTTTATCTTCATGTATAGAAGAAATTTGATCTACAATTATTTCATTTGTTTGGTTATCCCAAGATTTATCTTCTTGGAATTTAACATTTTTTCTTACTATCAACTTCTTAGTAATAGGATTGTACAACCTATATGCTTTAGACTACTCACTATATCCAATAAATATACATTTTTCACTTCTATCATCAATTTTTCTCCTTAGATTTTTAGGAATATGAGCATAAGCCACACAACCAAAAACTTTAAAATGAGAAACACTATATTTCATAACACTCCAGGCTTCTTGAGGGACTTGCTTTTTCACACTGTTGGTTGGTGACAAATTTAAAATATAAATTGAGCATGCCATTGCTTCACCCCAGTATTCATTTGACAAATTTTTGGTCTTCAACATACTTCTGGCCATATTCATTATTATTTGATTCTTCCTTTCAGCTACTCCATTTTGTTCTGGAGTATGTCTTTTGGTAAATTGTCTCTTGATCCCATGTTTCCTGCAATATGTTGTAAATTATTTGGAATCATACTCACCTCCTTGATCTGATCTGATTACATTGATGTACTTCCCACTATGCTTCTCAGTCATAGATTTAAAATCTCTAAATTTTTCAAATGTCTCTGATTTGTGATTGAGAAATTATACCCAAGATTCCCTGCTAAAATCATCAATGAATGTTAGAAAATAAAATATTCCTCTGATTGATTGAGTTTGCATTGAACCACAAAGCTCTGTATGCACCAGCTCGAGGTGTTATTTTTCTTTGTAGGAAGCATCATAAAAACTATCCCTTTGGTGTTTGGCCAAAATACAACTCTCACAAGAGTTTTATGTTAATTTATAATGGGAAAACCTTTGACCATAGACTTCATCTGTAAAATACTGAGACTATTAAATGATAAATGACGATATTTAAGATGCCACAACCAAGTCTCATCTGAGCTTGATACATTTTGGGCATATGACTGTGATAGATTAAGATTTCTCAATATCAAAGAAAACATTCTATTTTTAGTCATTTGTATTGTAGGTATGATTTTCGTACTAGGTGGTTTGTCCAAGATTGTACACTTGGAACCTTAAAAAATGACCTTATAACCATGTTCATTCATCTGGCCTACACTCGTGAGATTATGTCCAAGACCATGTACATAATAAACATCAAGAACATCCTTCCTTCTTTTCATCTTGCTTGGTCAATACAAAAACTACACCCTTGCCTAAAACTTTCTTTTGATAATCATCTTCCAATTTAATTTGATATGTGACAGAGCTATCTAAACTAGAAAAGAAATCATTGTTACCTATCATATGATTGTTGCAACCACTATCCAACAACCAGATATCATGGCTATTGCTTGTTTATTCTGTGACTTGGCATGAGAAGAACACTGATTCAAGTGTTCCTTCTTCGGTGTTGGTAACATTTTCTCTGCTCCTATTCATGTCTGCTTGCTTCTTTCTGCATTCACTTTCGTAGTGACAAAATTTCTTGCAATATTAGCACTAGATCCTTGATTTGTCAGTCCACCTCGAATGATTGAAATTTCTTCATCTCCCCTTTTGGTTCTAAGAGTATCTATGTGGTTGTTCTAACTATTCACTATGTTATGAATGTTCTCGAGTTGACCTTTCTCTTGTTTGAGAGTGTCATATGCATTCTCCAAAGATTCATTATTTCGATTGAACCTATTCACATGAGCTAACAAATATCTCATGAGTTTAGCATTGTATCCTGAGGCTTGTTCCTTCTCTGGGGAAACACTGAAGAGTGGCCACGCTTTGTACATTTAAAATTTTTCCTTCCTCAGATTTGATCAATGCTCCTCTTCGTGCTACTGGTCAATCAAGCTTGAAAATGCTCTGTAATCTAAAAATTGCCCTCCTATGTTCGAAGAGTCTCAATACTACTCTGATACCATGTTCAATTTCAAGAAGAGGCATGCATTTGAAAAGAGAGCATACACACACAACAACAATGGAGTTGTTCATCTCTTCTCCACATACATATGAAAATTGAAATGCAAAATACATAAAACTAGATATTTCTCTAAAACACTCCATCTTCTCACCTACCTAATAAATGCATATCCACCTATTTCATTTAATGCATTTATGAATCCTATCAACTATCTACTTGGTAAATGGGGAAAATTACTCCGTTTAACGCAAATGTTATTTGTGCCCAAGGAGAAATTACTCCATTTAACACAAATGTGGCTTGTGGTTCGGTTGATGATGTTGAGAGGGATGGACATATGACCCCCCTTCACCATTATCCCACGCTCCAACAATTTATTGTGGGGCTGAATTCAAATCCCTTGAATGGGAGTACATGTGAGAACGTTTGTGACTCCTCAGCCCGCAAGAGGGTGGTATTATGACATGGAATGTAGCAGCAACATGAGTTATTATGCTCTTCGTCCTCATGTATCTTACCCACATATTTCAGACTTGATGCTCGGTATAGTGGCATCAATCTTTGTTTTTACAATGGTTTCTCGAGGGAATTCCACTACAGAGAGGAAACGCACGGCGTTCGCATCTCTTATAGCAGGGCATATGCCTACGCCGAAATCTTTGATGGTCCTTCCTCCAGTAGACAATCCCTTGGCACTTATATCTGTCTATTTCAACGACACGGGAAAACTTTTGGATGCTTACGCAACAAATGGAATGCTGCCTTTGTTTGACGAGTTTGATGACATGACAATAACAGGTTTTCCTGTGTTTGACGAATTTGATGACATGACAATAACAGGTCGGCGTGCTTACGTGCTAGTAGATAGTGGTGTTAAATTTGGACCTCATGATGAATGCATCTACAGCACATCACATATGCTTTACATGAAAATAAATATGTGTGATGCATTCAATGTTGTGTAGTAAGTTGGATATTAACTATAGTTATATCAGGTTTGTGAAGCTTATTCTTTATTCACTTTGCGAGTGTACCAGCCGTACTTAGCTGTGATCAGCATGGCAGAATCGGATACACAATTATATAAAGAACTCCAGTTGACGTCATCCGGTAAATTCTCTCGATGGGCACACTATATTTTCAGCGAATATGCGTAATTTTAAGCAACCTGCTCCACCAGCTTCATCCCTTTATCCACCATGGCATTAACAAACCATCTAATGAATGAAGGGGCAGTGATGCAGAAGCAAGCGCCAAAGCTGCCATGCCTATTTTAGTCACCAAACTGCATTGCAACAACATCGTTAGCCGCCAGATCAACTATGAGTCCATCAGACGTTCAGCATTGTATCCTGAGGCTTAATGTGTGTGACCTACAACTGTGCTCGACCTCAAGGAATTCGCCAAAAACGACCAACGAGGAAGGAGAAGAAAATAGGGAAGAATGGAGAGAGGAAGGAAAAAGGGAAAGGAGAGAAGAGGTGAATAACTGAGGGAGAGTTAAAAATTTCGGGTATTAAATATAGGGAAAACTATTTATTTTCGGCTAGAAAAATTGTATAAGAAAAAATTATGTATATTAAAAAATTGTTGGTGTGAGAAATTGTATGGGAAAAATTGTATCTCTACTTAAAAGTAAGTAGGATGAATAAGTTTTGTACTTGTAATGTTTAAACCAATATTGTATATGTCCTTTCGAGGAAAGTATCTCGGAGGGTCCAGAATGTAAATTCTCGGTGACATCAATAGAAAATATCTATATCTCGTAGCAAGACCTAAAAAAAATACAAAAAAAACTCTTTTTTTTTTTTAATTTTTAAAACATGTAAAGCAACAACAACATCAAATAAACACATTGCTACATAAATATGAAAATACAACCAAAAAATAAGATGCATAAGATGTCAAATGCTCACATATCCTTACTAAACTGAAAATTCTGAAACATGTTTCTGATAGGATGATAGCAGATACAAAATCACATCAAATGATCAAAATAAATGTATCTCATGAGATGAATCATAATGAGGCATCTAGATAATAAATAGTACATGATAAAATGAAAATGATAGATCATAGGAATCCAAATCATTGATTCCTTCTAGGTTGTGCCGCTCTAGCCCTTTTATGGGTAAAGGGCACCACTTTTTCTCTGAAAGAAATAGGTGGTCGTGGAGGTAATCAGGATGAGCTTGGAGTGAAAGCTCCAGCTTCTCCAGATATGGCTTTCCGTGGAGGTGGTGGTGGCATTGGATTCACTGGAAGTCCAATCTCCTCCTCAACCTCTATATCCATTAGAGGTGGAACATCGTCGTCCTCCTCCTCCTCTGTTGTCACCTCCTCCCTCAAATCATCTGTATGCTCCTCCGACCACTTGGGTGCCTCCTCCTTCTCAGGCTCCTGAATATCCACCCTCCACTGACTAGTGGTGTCAATGTCATCCAATGAAATGGCCTCTATGTCAATTTCTTTGTCAAGTTGCTTCACCTACAACCTTACATTGTAGTAGACATATACCAAGTCATTAAGGTGTTGGGTACCTAACCTATATGAAAATTGAGAGCTATAGTTAGTGATGGTAAATACTAAATACTAAATTGTAAAAATTAAAATTAAAAAAAATATAAACAATTTAAATTTTGATTGTTGCATTTTTTAACATTTCTAACCTGTTGTGCTTCTTGGAGTGTATCTTTTCAAAGACACTCCAATTGCACTCACACCTTGAATAACTGCAAGTTTGACTAAGCACTCGAATGACAAGTTTTTGCAGATCTGGGAGATTTCTATTAACACAGAGTAAATTGTTGGGCTGAAAAAATAATCCACAAAGGTAACCTACAAACCAACTTTAAGAATGAAAACTAGCCTTTCCAATCTAGAAAGGTCTCTCTCTAAGACTTAATCTCTGATAAACAGGTTTCTTCAAAATGATGGCTAGATTTAGAATTTTAAGATAATTTTTCAAGGTCTCCTCACAAAAGATAGTGCTTCTATGGCTATGGAGTCAACCCCTAAAAGCAAAGAAAACAAAGCTTGGTAGATAGAACTCTTCAGAGAAACAAAGGTTAAATAAGGTGATGAACTTCAATGTTTAGTTTGATCATGTAGGGTGAAAGAAGAAAGGAAACATACAACAAAATCAGAGCACCACAATAGATGAATTATAATCTTAGCTGAGAAGAAATACATAATTTAAATTAGTTAAGCCTAAAGCATATAGATGAATTCTAGACTTTCAATTTACCAATTTAAAGAGAAGAAATTGTAGATGAAAATAAGTACACAAGGAATACATACAAAGAAAGGTAGAAGCTTCAGATCACCACCATTAGAATCTTTTTCCTAAGGAACTCATGACTTCTGCATTTGTATTTCTTTAGATTCAGAAAATTACATAGAGGATCAAAATGTCTATACGTTTTCTTGCGTGCCCCCTTTTTTTACATAAAAATAGTCCCTATATATAGAAAATGAATCTACACTTAGCTTCTAGGAGTTGAACTACTATCTCCTAGAGTTATGGATCTGGTTGTTTTCAAAGAGAACAACAACCTCTACAAAATTTACCAAAAATAGGAACACCGATTTGACAATCATAACCTATCCGAGATGTTATTTATAATCATAAATTCTTTAGAAAATCACAACCATATAGTTGTGATAAATCATCACGTGTATCGTTGGACAACAATGTCATCGTTGCGCAGTAAATTATGGTTTTTGCTGTGCAAATCTTGGTTGCGAAATCTGTGTGGCAATTTCGCGCGACGGATCTTTATGCTGAGGTTGCACGTGCAAATCCAGTTGACAACAAAGGATGGGACCATTAATTTTTTCCGTAGCTTCCTTATCCAAACTCACTTGTAGTCGTAAGGCCTTGTTTGTCCTTCTTAATGACAATTTTTTTCTCTTTAAACTCCTCATCTATCTTAACAAAGCCACATTTCTTTTCAATTTTGATTGAGCGTCAGAGAGAGATGCACATGCATCATCAATAGTTGGTCTGCATTCCTTGAAATGTTCCATGATTCTTTCCTCTGATGTCCTTTTTTCCTCCTTGAGCTCAATGATCACATTTTGAGCCTCTCTTAGTTTCTTTTTTAGCCAATTTGTATTGTTTTCTCCTCCTGCTGGTGAGGTAGGAGATCTTTGACCTGCTTGACTCTGTGATGCTAGTGTTTCAGGAATTCTTTCTGCTAGTTGCCTCCTCAATTCTTTGTTCTCTTGATAGAATTGGGCTATGACATGTTGAACTTTCTTTATTTATTGCTTCACCTCTTTAATATCTGCATCTTCCTCACCTAGTTCCACTTGCTTTTCATCAATCCCTTGGTTTGCACATTCAACAAGCCTTGGCTGAATTGTGGATATGGTAAACTTTCTGGCAGAGGACCTGGTGCGTGGTTTACTAGGATCTTGTGTCTCCTTAGTTTCGTCAGTAAATCTTAGTTTGCTTCTCTTCTTGGATTCTAGTTGACTGAGTGATGCATGTGCAATTTATTTTCCTTTTCTTCTTTCATCAACATCTCCTCCTCTCACTTTTGAACTATGAAGTGTTGATTTCTCAGCAGATAAGGGAATATCTCCTTTAGGGTCTCTAGGAATATTTGTTGAAATCAGGAAGGAATTCCAGTCACTATTCAAATTTCCCAGCTCCTCAACCACCAACATTTTTATCAAGGAAAAATGGAATAGGTTGTTCTCTGGCTGGTCAGCTTTGGCTTGGACACCATCTGCCATCTTTCCCAAGATTCGACATAAGAAGAAAGGTAATTTTAAATGACTTCTCCCTCTAAAATTCATGAAAATCCTGATGTGATATTGATGCACCTTATCGAATCTTCCCTCACAGGTGAAGTACTTCCTGATTTTCTTCAAAAGTTTCTCAAAAGGTTCCAGGATATACTCACTGGGAATGTTGGCTCTGATTTTCCGATTTCTATATTCAAGCTTGATGAAATCAATATAACATGAAGTATCTAATGGCATACCTTTAAACCATTTTTCTCCCCGCATAGGGATCTCCATCGCAGCTGACAATGTTTCCTCTATCACTTGAAAAATGATCCTTGTAATAGTTGCACTGACACTAGTAAAATTAATGGAGAACTACTTAGTTAGTTGCACATTATATCCTTGAATTTTTTCATAGAAACATATCCATCCGACTTTTTCAAAGGAAACTATGATTGTCGAGTCTGCATTTATTAACTTTAAATTCTGTGGTTCAAACCTCACGACCTTCCCGCTTCTTGCATTCTTTCTTTTACTTTGATAAGTTGCCATAATGTTGGTATATGTCAATTTCAGGCATGCAACAATATATTGTAATAGCCTCTCTGCGCAACAAATAAGAATAATAACCTTTTCACAATGCGCAAGAAAAAGTAGCAACATGAATCTTTGTGCGGAAAACAAATCAGTGATAGAAAATTCAGCATAATGAGAAACTCGAAGCAACAATAAACAAAAACAGGAGACTTAGTGCAACGAAATTATCAGTGCAACATTAAACAACAACGGGAAACTTGGCACAGTGAAAATCGCTATGCAACAGTAAACAACAACGAAAAAATTTGGTGTAGTGAAAATCTCGGCACAACAGTAAACAACAATGGGAAACTTGGCACAAGAGTAGGTAATAAGAATTTAGCTCAGAAAAAAAAGGTTGACTGTGAGAATAACAAACTCGTTCCAAAAGCTAATTTGCAACGGGCTCCAAGGAAAATTCTTGATCAATGATTTAAATCAATAGAGGATACACAACAAAATCAAATGAGCAAATTTATGTAGCAATTGGCAGCACACAATATTTACATAGAAAAAGGATTCAGAGTTGACTGGAAAATCTATAGACAACAAACAAGTTTTGAAAGTGATGGATAAACATGAAGGGTGACCAATATTTATGCTTGAATGGATAAGGAATGAAATTATGAAAAGGGACAGAAAATCCATAGCGATGAGATGTTTTAAAGTAGGTTAAATATTTGCATAGTGAACTCACACAACATGTACACCATTGAAGTGTGCAATGGTACAAATGATATGAAGTGCCATGATTGTTCACTTTTCTGACTTCATGATTAGGCAATGATGACCCATAATATATTTTGACATGAATTTTATCCTAACCACTTGATTCGACCTTGGTACCTAAATTACACTTTTTCGACATGACTCGAGACTTAGGAAAATAGACCTTTACAATTTAAACATGGAAAACCTTACACCTTTTTACCAATTTATGGCCAAACTCCTTACTTGACATTTTAAACCATTTTTTATTTGGTCACTGAACTCATAAACTTTAACACACCAATTTCAACTTATTCAAGAAAGTTATGATTTTTATAAAGATCAAGACATGAATCTAGAAAATTTTGGACAAACCTCTGACTCTAATTACAAAAATATGGTGCTAAAACTTTCCACCATAGTGTTTCCACCAAACATCTACAATGAATAAAATGAAAGGAAGACAATGAATTATATTTTGGATTTCCATCAAGTAATAAATGTCATATATAATATATAGAAAGGAATAAACCAAATTTGAAATTGAAGCTTACCTAGCATCCTTGTGGCCCTATATTGGATATCCATATCATATCCCAACATCCCAGATGCTATCCTATATATCTCATTCTGTCTAGAAATATCTGAGTGTTCAGCTAGAGTCAACACCATCCTTTGAACACATTGGAGGAAACCATCAATGACCTCCCCATCAAAATTAAATCCAAAAGCATAAGGGAATGCAAGGTTAGGTAGATCCATGCTGCTTGAATGGGACGATGGAGAGTGTTATTCCATATCTCATCAATCACACCCCACATATGAGCTCTCTTGGTGAGTCCTTCCTCCCCCTTTTTTCTCATAGTACTGGTAGATAGCTTCTTTGGACCTATCCATGGCCTCATACAAGTATCCCATTGCGAGCTTCTCACCATCAAAAAATCAAAGAACCTTTACCAAAGGTTCACTAATGGTACATACCTCCCCTACTCCACTCCAGAATATTTGGTCATGTCCCACAATTTGGGCTATGGCTTACCCATCTTGTTTGGTGCTATAGACACAAGCAACCCACTCATTAGAAAGAAACATTCTTTGTAACTCCAACATACTATTGAGGAGCGACTGAAGAGAAATTAAGCCCATGGTGAAACATGTGATCACACGATGCACCAAATGTTTGTTCCATGTGAATTGTCTCATGAGTGAAAGAAAAAATGTGTAATTATATATATATATTGTCACACTCTGAGTTGAATCAATGATTTCCTTGATCCAAAGAATTTTTCCCATGTCTTATAGCTTCAAATCAATGCAATGGACAACACAAGGACTCCAGTATAAGGATGGATACCTCTCCATAAGCATCCTCCCAGCAAAAACATAATTAGCATCATTTTCCATGATGACTTGGACAACATACTGCGGGCCTATCTCTTGGATAAATCCATCCATCAACTCACATAATAATTATGCATATTTTGTATATTTACTTGCATCAACAATTTTGATAAACATTGTCCCCTTGGGAAAATTAACCAAGAAGTTTAGAATTGACCTATCCTTCACATCATTCCACCTATCCAACATCACGGTGCATCCGGTTGTCTTCCATGTTTCCCTGAGCTGAGCTAATATTTCTGTGCAGTTGGTCTTTTCCACTTGAAGGAGACACCTTCTCAAATCATAATAGGAAGGGCCCCTATACCCCGGGATAACAATTGTAGTAGCTTCAAACATGGTATGGTAGAAGGGGTTATTAGCAATGTTAAAAGGTATATCACTCCAAAGAAAACATTTGGCCACAATCTTGTCAACCTCCTCCGTCTCTTTTATTTTAATCAATGACTAAATAGAAGGTTTCCCCCCAGGTGTTGACCTCAGCACAAAGAAAGGTGAGGCTGATGAGCAAACTGCAGAATTTGAGGACCCTGTGGTTGAGGAGTGGGATTGTTGTACTTGTCCCCCCTCTGAGGCACTTGTTCTAGTGTTTCTATTTGCAAGTTCAAATTATTTTTTGCGAGCCTCGACCGCGTCCATCTTATTAGCCATATCAATCAGTGAATGGTTTGCAATACACATAATTTTCGGGCTACTATTTATATAGTTGTCCACATCAAACCCTGGGATTTTGGAAAGGTGGTATTTGAAGTGGCGAATTCCTCCATAATTTTTTTTTGCAAAGATTGCATGTCAATATTTGTCTATTGAGAAGTTCCACTAGTTCACCATACACCCACATTGGATCCAATGCCTTTGACATTTTGTTTAGATGAAAATATTAAACCTATGGAACAAAAAAACCAAAATAAACACATGATAATGCAAAGGTTAAATAATGAGAACTAGATGAATTAGAATGATTGAATCTTCCATTAAAAAAAAACAAGAATAGGCACATTGCAAACCCTGGCCTAACTCTAAAAAAAGAAAGTTGAAAACTTCAAGTTCAAACTTCAAACAAATGAAAGAAAAACGTTTTGGATCATACCTGGAAATCTTGATCTCTTCGTTGGCGCTAATGGAATCAAGATCCTTGGATTTATCCTCCTTTAATAGATGCACAACGACTTCCCTCACACCTCTCTAGCTCTCTCACACCTTAGAAATGAAACAATGAGTGAAAAAAGCAGCATGTGGCCTCTAAAACCACTTCACGTGCAATTTTTCTACCTTTTTACCCAGCGGGTTGACACTTTCCTTCAACTCATGATATTTTCCTAATATCTCGCGAGTTAATGAATGTGTCGCAACACTTTGAAAATATCGGATATGTCACGATATTTTCCTGGGAATTTATCGCCCCCCTCAAAATATCGACGATATATCCAATATATCTGATATATCTGATATATCTTTGATATATACAACACTGATTTAAATGGATTTTGAGCCTATTGGTGTATTTAAGTGAACATTAAAATCCCATGGAGTACTATAAATTTAAATTTTGTTAAAAAAAATAATTATGAAGTTAATAAATATTTTGTATATTTAAGTGAACACTAAAAGTACATGGAGTACTATAAATGTAAATTTTATTAAAAAATAATAATTATGAAGTTAATAAGTAGGCTTCTTGAGCCACTTTAATGAAGAAAACCCTTATTTATGTTTTTGATTTTTTATATGTGGCTTGTTTTACCTTAGAGTTTTCATCTCTCATTGTATGAGAGATTATTGAGCTCAGGATTATGTTGGTGGTGAATGAATTATGTAAAGGACTAAGGCCCCCTTTGCATGAATCAATAATTTGCAACTCCAATAGTTGAAGTTGTGGGGTAGAGTTGCAAGAGGAAAGAGAAATATAACTCCAACTACAATTGGGTAATGGTTGTGTGAAATATTATGACAACTCCATAATTATGATTGTGGGTAGGGTTGTCTCTTACATTTTGATAAATTTGAGAAGACAATAGTAATAGTGAGAGTGGAAGCTAGGTAGAAATGTTGTAGAGAAATTTAAGTGTAAAAACTTAGATAAGTGGATATTTGAAGACAACGCCAACATAAAGTTGGGTAGAGTTGCAAGTTGAAGAAGAAGTTGCACATTGAGTAGTGTAGAAATGGCACACAGAAGGAGAGTGAAACTTGCAAGCTTTAATAGTAAGGAGTTATAAAAGAATTCCTTTGAAGAAACATGTGAATGGATGAGTGATCCAGATTATATAAGGAATGAAATAAAACACACAAGAAATATATTAGAGAGCACAGTAATACAATGAACAATCAACTTCTATTAATGACTACAATAGTAGAATATTGTAGAACACAAATTGGCTAGAATGGTGGTAGCTTATCTTTGAAAAACAGAGAGTTGTCGGTGATGCTTACTCACAAAACTAATACAAGAGGCCGAAAGAATGGTCTTTTAAAATAAAAAGGGAACCCTAAAGGTCCAAAATCCTAACCCTAGGAGGCGAAGCACCAAAAGGTTTGTGGGCCCCAAGGTGGTTAGTTTATACTTCAACTTCTCTAGGGTGAAAATCTTGCATACGATTTTTTCTTGGGGTACATAGTAGCTCGTTGGAAAGCTCTAAGGACTATAATGTTGTGACATGGCTTGGGTGTGTCCAAGACAAACCTAGGCCCTTGAATTTCCTAGAAAACATCTTTGAGGGCCTCAAAATGGCCCAAAAAGTTTAGGACCTAGAAAATCATAACAAAATTCCCAAGATGAATAAATGTGTTGAGTCAATGGAAGATGTGGGTGAACATTGATATCCATTTGGATCAATCCTCCCCCATTAATAAGAAATGGTCCCCATTGCATGGATTTCCTTCCATAGATGGGAAATTTTTTGTTGAATCTAAATCTTGGTGAGTCATTTTCCTTGTTGGGATAAATAATCACCTTAGAAATTATAGAGTTCAAATGTTAATTATCAACCTCGTGTCCAAATGTTTGTGAGCTACCATGCACTATATATGCAGGATACAATTTTATATCTTGCATTGATTTATCTAATATGCTTTCTAAGAAATGGAAATTGCATTGTGCAAAAGGAAACACACCACTCAACAGAGAATCAAAGCTCCATTCATCTGACATGGAAGGTTTGGATACTAAGTTATGTACTCAATTTAATCAAATGCTTAATTCAAATGAAATAAAGTAAAGAAATTAGCTTAATCACACTAGATAAGGCACATTCCCTAGTATTTCATCAATTGGTTGAACATAGGTTTTGTTTCTTAGTTAATTATGAAAGCTTTGGAAATCCACACTAGCAAATTAAATCGCTTAATCACATCAACTTAGATACATTTTCTAGTTTCTCCAAAATAGGTTGAACACAAGATTTTTCTCCTAGTTAATTATGAAAGATTTAGCACACAACACCTTACGGAAAATAAATCACACTTGAAAAATAAAAAATGCTTAAATTGAAACACACTTGTGGAAATTAAATAAATGCAAGTAAAAGACAATCTACACTAAACAACACTATTATCGGGTGCCCATGCTATTGTCAAACATAGTGATCATGTTAGTATTCAACGTAAATAAACTAATATATCCACACATTGCATGAATTATAAAACTACAATCTAAACTAAAACAAGAGATTATGAAAAATGATGTGTTCCATCATAAATTGTTCATATGCTCTAAGATTCCTCCCTTCACAATGGAAAAGACACTCTCTTTTATACATGAGTTTGCTTGAAACCAAAGATAACAAATATCAAATCGAATCCACTTAAGGATAAATGAATACAGATGGTTGCAATATGATTTACAATCATATAAAATGGTTTCCTTAATCCTTTCTAACTCCCCTCATATTTAGGATTCCTTGGTTGTCAAATTCAAATATGGAGGTGTAAGCTATGATAACTTGGTCAAAACTCATCCCAAATGACATTTAATAGAATTTGACTTCTTAGATCCATAATATGTTTGTTGGAGATCTTCAAATCTTTGTAGATAAACCAAATATGCACTCATATCCATCACCAATTTGTCATCTGTATCTCTAAATAATTTAAAACTATGATTTGAAATAGCCCACAAATAAATTGTAACTATCCAAATTAATTTGGAATATATGAGACATGTAGAATAATGGATTTATACAAATGGGTTTTTAATAATCCATCAGCTAGAATTAAAACTGCAATTCATTTTTGAAGTGTTTTTTACAAAGTGGCTTCATGGTTGGTGGCGGTTGACTCCCACATCTGCAAGACATGGATCTAAAGCAGTTCCCAAATTGAGTCATTATTCATAACTAAATACAAAACTCCCCAATTCTTCCAAATGCTAATCATAACTCAACGAAATACTAAGAACTGCAATGGAAAACACTTTAAACCAAAACCTCACAAATAAGCATTAAAATGGATTAATATAAGTTCAAAGGGAAGTGAAAAAGATTAAACGTAAAGGGGGAAAGGATGGAAAAGATAGAATTTCTATGAGTCAATGTCTCCCTCAAACTGAATTTTTTGCATGCCCTCATGCAACCCTATACCTCTGTATCAATCCAAGCTACACAAACCCATATTGAAAGTACTTCCATTTTTCAATGCATATTAACCAAAACCACTTGTCAATACTTCTATGTTTGTCCAAATGATGATGATGCTAATAAAATCAATTTGATGTAGGAGCATCGCTCTAAGCCAGCTACGCACCATCTAGCCATCACATCAAAGTGCACATTCAATGGAAGGAGAGAGGCGGAGCCCTCTCGTTTTTCAAAATTTGAAAATTGTATTAAATGTTGTAAGGCTGGTAGAGCCAAAATCCATGCATGTGCGCAGGCTTTAGATAAAGGTTGCCTTAAATGGTTGTAAGGTTGAGATCTAGATCCGATTCGGACTAGACAACCATTCAATGTAATTGAATGTAATTTAATGAGAGTTGGTGAGATGGAGGGAAGAGCTCGAGGAAGCCCTCTTTGTAAAAAGATCTTCTTTTGTTTTTAAGTTAGGCAGAGAAGAACAGAAAGAATAGAGAGAAGAGATGAGGCCAAGAATCTGTTGCAGTCTGAGCTCGAACACATTGTAATTAGACATTGATGTTAATACAAAGCAGTTTTTCCTGCATATGTGTTTTCTATGTGTGTATGTGTCTTTTATGAATGTTGTGTGTTCATTCATGCTGTAGATGTATGTTAAGTTCCATCTGCAGGAGATAGATAGGGTTTCCTATCTGTGAGTTCTTAGATTTCAGGTTTGGGTTCTTTGAGGCTTCATGCAAGAGGTTGCATGATATAATACTGTGGGTTCTGCAAGCCAGTGCAAGGAGTGCACCTCTGAATTCTGCGGAGTTCAGATAGAGATGTGTCAGAAGGACACACCAACTGGAATCACTGACTCAGGGAGAAACCTCAAGTTTGTTGAACACCTTGGAGATCGAACTGTGCAGAGGAGAGCACAGAGAAGGAAGACAGAATGTCTGAGGTTCTGTGAATCTCTACCAAGAGGGAATTGAGAAAGTGCATAGAGTGCACAAAGGAATTCTATTTCAAGTTCAGAGAGAAAACAAAGTCACTAAGGATTCTGGAGAACTCTGCCAAGTGGGCATTGATTTGGTACAAGTGTGTACAGAAGGAAATCTTGTTTGAGTTTAGAGAGAAGAGAAGTGTCACAGGAGGAGAGACACCCACAGAGTTATTGAATACTCTGTTAAGCTCAACAAGGAGGGCTTGAGCAGAAGGTTGTCAGGAGAACACCAGATTTCGCTTTAAGGACACAAAAGGGTGAGTCCCCTAGAGGCTCGGGTAAACAAAGTTCAAGAAGGATAGTGCCTTAGCGCACCAAGTAACAACAGAGTGAGAAGAAGGGCGAGAAACCCTTTGAGATTTCACAATCGACAAAGCTCAAGAGGGATAGAGTTCCTAGAATGCAAGCGATATCCAAAGGAATTGAGCTCGCAGAGGAAGAAAAGGTTGAGGCCTTTGAAACTTTAGAAAATCTCCGAAGGGGAGGGAGGAAGCTCTCAAGCTCAAGAGGGAGCACAACTGTCGTTAGATTAGCTGGAGAGACGAGATATGGATCGTCGAGTTTCATGTCCAAAC
This sequence comes from Picea engelmannii, assembly GCA_009831015.1. Lineage (NCBI taxonomy): Eukaryota > Viridiplantae > Streptophyta > Pinopsida > Pinales > Pinaceae > Picea > Picea engelmannii. The sequence continues at coordinate 224,297 of ML787001.1, read as the reverse complement.
AATAGGAGGAGAGAGCATAGAAGATTAGATTTGGGTCGTCAGATCTAGCGTCGATATCCGACTACCGTTGGATCGAGTGAATACACATGGAGTTCAATCTCTGGAAGCCACACAGAAGAGAAGAAACGAATGGTGGAGACGCTTCGTGGAGAAGTGTGAAATCCCATAGGTCGTTAGATCTCGTAGATCTGTGAGGAAGTTAAGGTTGGGTGTCTTTTAGTGTTCAAAATCTCAGGAGGAGTAGTGGCTATTGGAAGAGAAGCAACAAGAGCCATTGATCCCCCTTTGGAGTGAAATTTTGGCATTTCGATATTTCGGGGTTCGGCATTTCAACAATTTCGATGACAAGGAGCTGGGTCACTGTGCATTGAAAATCCCAAAGTCGTGAAACGCGACGTGTCTTTGGAGTAGGGTTGTGGTCACATAAGAAGCAGTCACATGGGCCGAGATTTCCCATTTCGACATTTCGGCATTTTGGGGTTTGGGATGTAGAGGAGGCTGTGATTTTGGAATCGAGAGTTTCAAACTCCCAGTTTGCAAAATCCCGAAAGATCCAGAGCCGTCAGATTGAGGAAGATCTCAATTGTAGATCATGTGGGAAGTGAGGCTTCGGGAATTCGGGAATTGGAGTTTCGAAAGGTACGGAAACTCTCTGCTGTGGATTTTCGTGAGTCGCGAAATCTCGAAGAGCGAAAGAAAAAAATTCCCGAAAAGTTGAGGGACAATAGCCGTTGGACCCTAATCGGGTTTCGGGGTTTCGGGACTCAAGAGGTAGATTTGCATGGTCAACACAACTCCCGAAATCACGAAGAGAGAAACGTCGAAAGGTGGGTCCCAAGTATCAATCAGAGGGTACGTGCAGTGGAAGTCAAAGGAGTGGTCAAGGTTCGGAGAAAATCCTGAAAGAACGTAAGCCGTTGGATCGAGGTAGGCCCACAACCGTCGATCTCGCCAAAGGAGAAATTTTGGAGTTTGGGAAATGGAGTGACTAGTGGTTGGGTTCGTTGCATTTCAACCTCCCGGTTACCGAAATCCTAATACACCCAGGACCATTGGATCGAGGGAGCCTCATAGCCGTCGACCTCGTTTAAGGGAGCAATTTTGGGTTTCGGGGTTTGAAGAGTCAAAATACTCGACTCTCTTGCATCGTTGAGTCGTGAAATGAGAATAGCATCTCTTGGCTTGGCCAGAGGTCATATCTGATGGTCGTGTGGAGGTAAAGACTCATGCCTAGTGCACATTGTGCAGGTGGGGTTTTTTTGAAGGACCTATGGATAAGATTTGTGGGGTTCCAGTGAGGGCCCGAAAGAACTATTTCAGTTCTGCAGATTCGAAGAAGATCGATCCTGTGCGGATCTTGACCTGAGGAATAGGGGATAAAGCCTTGCATGTGTGCAGGCTTTAGATAAAGGCTTCCTTAAATGGTTGTAAGGTTGAGGTCTAGATCCGATTCGGACTAGACAACCATTCAATGTAATTGAATGTAATTTAATGAGAGTTGGTGAGATGGAGGGAAGAGCTCGAGGAGCCCCTCTTTGTAAACAGATCTTCTTTTGTTTTTAAGTTAGGTAGAGAAGAACAAAAAGAATAGAGAGAAGAGAGGAAGCTGAGACTCTGTTGCAGTCCGAGATCGAACACATTGTAATTAGACATTGATGTTAATACAAAGCAGTTTTTCCTGCATATGTGTTTTCTATGTGTGTATGTGTCTTTTATGAATGTTGTATGTTCATTCATGTTGTAGATGTATGTTAAGTTCCATCTGTAGGAGTTAGATAGGGTTTCCTATCTGTGAGTTCTTTGATTTTAGGTTTGGGTTCTTTGAGGCTTCATGCAAGAGGTTGCATGACAGAATACTACGGGTTATGCAAGCTAGTGCAAAGTGTGCACTTTTGAATTCTGCGGAGTTTAGATAGAGACGTGTCAGAAGGATACACCAACTGTAATCACTAACTCAGAGAAACCTCAAGGCTGTTGAACACCTTGGAGGTCGAACTGTGCAGAGGAGAGAACAGAGAGGGAAGACAGAGCGTTTGAGGTTCTGTGAATCTTTGCCAAGAGGGCATTGAGCAAGTGCATAGAGTGCACAGAAGAATTCTATTTCGAGTTCAGAGAGAAAATAGAGTCACTGAGGATTCTGGAGAACTCTGCTAGGTGGGCATTGAGTTGGTACAAGTGTGTACAGAAGGAACTCTTGTTTGAGTTCAGAGAGAGGAGAAGTGTCACAGGAGGAGATACACTCACAAAGTTAATGAATACTCTGTTAAGCTCAACAAGGAGGGCTTGAGCAGAAGGTCGTTAGGAGGACACTAGATTTCCCTTTGAGGACAGAAAAGGGTGAGTTCCCTAGAGGCCTGGGTAAACAAATCTCAGGAAGGATAGTGCCTTAGCACACCGAGTAACAACAGAGTGAGAAGAAGGTTCAGAAACCCTTTGAGATTTCACAGTCGACAAAGCTCAGGAGGGATAGCATTCCTAGAAAACAGGAGATATCCAAAGGAATTGAGCTCACAGAGGAAGCAAAGGTTGAGGCCTTTGAAACTTCAGAAAATCTCCCAAAGGGGAGGGAGGAAGTTCTCAAGCTCAGGAGGAAGCACAACTGTCGTTAGATCAACTGGAGAGATGAGATCTGGACCGTTTAGTTTCACGTCTAGATAATAGGAGGAGAGAGCGCAGAAGATTAGATATGGGCCGTCAGATCTAGCGTCGATATCCGAAAACCATTGGATCAAGCGAAGACACATGGATTTCAATCTCTGGAAGCTGCACAGAAGAGAAGAAACAGACGGTGGAGATGCTTCGTGGAGAAGTGCAAAATCCCGTAGGCCATTAGATCTCGCAGATCTATGAGAAAGTTAAGGTTGGGCATATTTTAGTGTTCAAAAGCTGAGGAGGAGTAGTGATCGTTGGAAGAGAAGCAACGAGAGCCGTTGATCCCCCTTTGAAGTGAAATTTTGACATTTCGGTATTTCAAGGTTCGACATTTCGGCAATTTCGATGACAAGGAGCCAGGGCACTGTGCGTTGAAAACCCTGAAGTCATGAAACGCGACATGTCTTTGGAGTAGGGATGTGGTCACGGAAGAAGCAGTCACATGGGCCGAGATTTCCCATTTCGGCATTTTGACATTTCAGGGTTCGGGAAGTAAAGGAGGCTATGATTTTGGAATCGAGAGTTTCAAACTCCCGGGTCGCGAAATCTCGAAAGATCCAGAGCCGTCGGATCGAGGAAGATCTCAACCGTAGATCATGTGGGAAGTGAGGCTTCGAGAATTCGGGAATTGGAGTTTCGAAAGGTAAGGAAACTCTCTGTTGTGGATTTTCGCGAGTTGCGAAATCCCGAAGAGAGAAAGAAAAAAATTCCCAAAAAGTTGAGGGACAATATTCATTGGACCCTAATCGAGTTTCAGGGTTTCAGGACTCAAGAGGTAGAGTTGCATGGTCAACACAACTCCTGAAATCACGAAGAGAGAAACATTGAAAGGTGGGTCCCAAGTATCAGTCAGAGGGTACGTGCGACAGAAGTCAAAGGAGTGGTCACGGTTTGGAGAAAATCCCGAAAGAATGTAAGTTGTTGGATCGAGGTAGGCCTAAAACTATCGATCTGGCCAAAGGAGAAATTTTGGAGTTCGGGGAATGGAGTGACCAGTGGTTGGGGTCGCTACATTTCAACCTCCCAGTTACTGAAATCCCGATATAGCTAAGAATATTGGATTGAGGGAGGCTCATAGCCGCCGATCTCATCTAAGGGAGCGATTTCGGGTTTTGGGGTTTGAAGAGTCGAAAGACTCGACTCTCTTGCATCGTTGAATCGTAAAATGTGAAAAGCGTCTCTTGGCTTGGCCAGAGGTCATATCTGGTGGTCATGTGGAGGTGAAGACTCATGCCTGGTGCACATTGTGCAGGTGGGGTTTTCATGAAGGACCTGTGGATCGGATTCATGGGGTTCCAGTGAGGGCCTGAAAGAACTATTTAAGTTCTTCGGATTTGAAGAAGATTGATCCTGTGTGGATCTTGACCCAAGGGTCGGGGGTCTGCGTCAATTGGTATCAAAGCCTGATTTTGTCTATATATTTCAAGCAAAGGGAGCTAGAGGAAAAGGAGTAGTTTGATACGCATAAGTATGGTATCAGAGCTAATATTTTCGTCTATAGATTTCAGGCGGAGGAGATAGAGGAAAAGGAAGACAGAGTGTTGAAGCTCTATGGTGATTGTTACAAGGTGCGCATTAGTCAATAGACAGTCAGGAGGACTGTAGGAAAGGATGGAAGCACACACGGTTGCAGAGTGACAGTAGCAAGTTTTCCAGGAGGGAAGATAGGAACAGAAAGATGGCTACTGAAGGCCATGGGCATGGTCACAGGGAAGACCACAAGTAGAAGAAAAATCAAGAGATGGATCTGGAACTCGCTGAGGTGAGGGAAAGAATAGAGCAGCTTGCATTGTGAATGCAACAGGATGCAAAGACACATTGGGTATATAAATGGCCCATGAAGAGAAAGGTGAAGTGGCTAGTAAATAAATTGTTGGCCAGAAGACAACAAAGGTTGTTGAGGATGTGCCTGAGGTATGTGAAAATCCTTAGTGCCACAAAGGAGATGGTTCATGCCTGTGAACCAAAATCTGGGAGAAATCTCAGTGATGAGGAAGAGGGATCAGATTCAGATCTCATAAACTGTCAGGAGGGAAGAGATGAATTTTCGAATTGCCAGGTGGGAAATGGAATGAGATCACTGGAGGATCTCATAGACTGTCAAGAGGACAACAATGAAAATTCATATTGCCAGGTGGGCAATGATATGAGATTAGCAGAGGATCTCATAAACTACTAGGTGGGAAGAAGTGAAATTTCAAGTTGCTAGGTGGGAAATGGGAAAAGATCAGTAGGAGGTCTCGTGTACTACTAGGGGAGCAGTGATGAAATTTTAGATTGCCAAGTGGGAAATGAGATGGGATCACTTGATCTCATAGACTGTCAAGTGGGCAACAGAAAATTCCCAAATTGCTAGGTGGGCAGGGGAAAGGAGATGAGATTGTCTAAGAGTCTCACAGACTCTGTTGAGAGTTCATGTTAGCAAGGAGTGCTGATAGGTGAAGAGTCGTGTGGTTTTGCAGACCATGTGAATGAATATGATGACAAGTTAAAAAATTGTGCCATCCAGGAGGAGGATCAAAAGAGCATTCTGATGATTGGGGGAATTCGGGTATTCCTACCACATAACCCAGTTGAGGCCAACGAAGGTGTTGTAGATGAAACAATAGTAGGAGGACAGCCAACAAAGACTGTCAAAGAAGAGGAAGAAATGGAGCAGACACTGATGTTTTCCCCTGCAGGAGAGGAAGAGAATTCAACCGAAATGCTCAAAATTTTTAGCAAGGAAGCTGAACAGGAGATGACTGCAGCATTGAAGCCTGCAGCAGAAGAGGAAGAAGACAACACAGATTTTGTTGATCTGTGTGAAGAATTGGAAGCCCTGGAGAGAAGGATGATGGTGAAATTTTTTCACATCCGACAGGCTAAGTTGGAAGAAGGTAGTGGAGCATACCAGCCCCAGGAGAAGCTGGAGGAAGTTGGAATTCAACCAGCACAAGGAGAAATGGCAGAAGCTAATATATCAGAAGAGGAGGAAGTTGAGCAGTATTTTAGTGAGGAGATTTCAGAATTGGAGTCTGCAGTAGAGTGGCCACTCAGTGCCACAAAGGTAAATAAAGATAGCATGGGAAATCAGATAGATCCGCCCACTGATAAGGAGGAAGAATTGCAACAGGGTGGACTGCATACAAAGAGCCAACCATTGGAGCAGTTGGACGAGGTAATTGAAGAAATCAAGAAGTTGATGATCAGATCAGCAGAGGCGGTTAGCAAAGGGAAGCTGAGCAGAGGAGAACCTGCCATAGCAGCAGGGCAGCAGAAGCAACAGTAGAAGCAAAGTGATGGAGTGGAGGAACATCTCCAAAGAATTGTTTGGGATCCAGGTGGATTTCGAGAGCCATGTTGGGAAGCTCATGAGTAGGATCTCATGAATTTCTCACAGCAGAGGAGTATGATGCAAGAGCATCGATCCAATCCAGCTATGTTCCATCCAGCCAACACATCAAAGCACACATTCAATGGAAGGAGAGAGGCGCAACCCTCTCATTTTTAAAAGTTTGAAAATTGTATTAAATGTTGTAAGGCTGGTAGAGCCAAATGCCATGCATGTGCACAGGCTTTAGATAAAGGTTGCCTTAAATGGTTGTAAGGTTGAGATCTAGATCCAATTCGGACTAGACAACCATTCAATGTAATTGAATGTAATTTAATGAGAGTTGGTGAGATGGAGGGAAGAGCTCGAGGAACCCCTCTTTGTAAAAAGACCTTCTTTTGTTTTTAAGTTGGGTAGAGAAGAACAGAAAGAATAGAGAGAAGAGAGGAAGCTGAGACTCTGTTGCAGTCCGATCTCGAACACATTGTAATTAGACATTGATGTTAATACAAAGAAGTTTTTCCTACATATGTGTTTTCTATGTGTGTATGTGTCTTTTATGAATGTTGTGTGTTCATTCATGCTGTAGATGTATGTTAAGTTCCATATGCAGGAGATAGATAGGGTTTCCTATCTGTGAGTTCTTTGATTTTAGCTTTGGGTTCTTTGAGGCTTCATGCAAAAGGTTGCATGACAGAATACTACAGGTTCTGCAAGTCAGTGCAAGGAGTGCACTTCTGAATTCTGCGGAGTTCAGACAAAGACGTGTCAGAAGAACGCACTAGCTAAAATCACTGACTCAGGGAGAAACCTCAAGGTTGTTGAACACCTTGGAGGTCGAAATGTGCAGAGGAGAGCATAGAGAGGGAATACAAAATGTCTGAGGTTCTATGAATCTTTGCCAAGAGGGCATTGAGCAAGTGCATATAGTGCACAAAAGAATTCTATTTTGAGTTCAGAGAGAAAACAGAGTCACCGAGGATTCTGGAGAACTCTGCCAGGTGGGCATTGAGTTGGTTCAAGTGTGTACAGAAGGAACTCTTGTTTGAGTTTAGAGAGAAGAGAAGTGTCACAGGAGGAGAGACACTCACACAGTTACTGAATACTCTGTTAAGATCAACAAGGAGGGCTTGAGTAGAAGGTCATCAGGAGGACACCAAATTTCCCTTTGAGGACACAAAAGGGTGAGTCCCCTAGAGGCCTGGGTAATCAAAGCTCAGGAAGGATAGTGCCTTAGCGCACCGAGTAACAACAGAGTGAGAAGAAGGTCGAGAAACCCTTTGATATTTCACAGTCGACAAATCTCAGGAGGGATAGCGTTCCTAGAACACAGGCGATATCCAAGGAATTGAGCTCACAAAGGAAGCAAAGGTCGAGGCCTTTGAAACTTCAGAAAATCTCCCAAGGGGAGGGAGGAAGTTCTCAAGCTCAGGAGGGAGCACAACTGCTATTAGATCAGCTGGAGATATGAGATATGGACCGTTGAGTTTCACGTGTAGCCAATAGGAGGAGAGAGTGCAAAACATTATATTTGGGCCGTCAGATCTAGCATCGATATCCGAAAACCATTGGATTGAGCGAAGAAGCACGGAGTTCAATCTCTGGAAGCCACAGAGAACAGAAGAAATGGATGGTAGAGATGCTTCATGGAGAAGTGAAAAATCCCGTAGGCCGTTAGATCTCCCAGATCTATGAGGAAGTTAAGGCTGGGCATCTTTTAGTGCTCAAAAGCTCAGGAGGAGTAGTGGCCATTGGAAGAGAAGCAACGAGAGCCGTTGATCCCCCTTTGGAGTGAAATTTTGGCATTTCGGTATTTCAAGGTTCGACATTTCGACAATTCCGATGACAAGGAGCTGGGGCACTGTGCGTTGAAAACCCCGAAGTCACGAAATGTGACGTGTCTTTGGAGTAGGGTTGTGGTCATGGAAGAAGCAGTCACATGGGCCAAGATTTCCCATTTCGAAATTTTGGCATTTTGGGGTTTGGGACGTAGAGGAGGCTGTGATTTTGGAATCGAGAGTTTCAAATGCCCAGTTTGCGAAATCCCAAAAGATCCAGAGCCATCAGATCGAGGAAGATCTCAACCGTAGATCATGTGGGAAATGAGGCTTCGAGAATTCGGGAATTGGAGTTTCGAAAGGTAAGGAAACTCTCTGCTATGTATTTTCGCGAGCCGCGAAATCCTGAAGAGCGAAAGAAAAAAAATCATGAAAAGTTGAGGGACAATAGCCATTGGACCCCAATCGGGTTTTGGGGTTTTGGGACTCAAGAGGTAGAGTTGCATGGTCAACACAACTCTCGAAATCACGAAGAGATAAACGCTGAAAGGTGGGTCCCAAGTATCAGTCAGAGGGTACGTGCGGCGGAAGTCAAAGGAGTGTTCAAGGTTCAGAGAAAATCCCGAAAGAACGTAAGTCGTTGGATCGAGGTAGGCCCACAACCGTCGATCTCGCCAAAGGAGAAATTTCAGAGTTCGGGGAATGGAGTGACCAGTGGTTGGGGTCACTGCATTTCAACCTCTCGGTTACCAAAATCCTGATATAGCCAGGACCATTGGATCGAGGGAGGCTCATAGCCGTCAATCTCGTCTAAGGGAGCGATTTCGGGTTTCGAGGTTTGAAGAGTCCAAAGACTCGACTCTCTTGCATCGTTGAGTTGCGAAATGCGAAAAGCGTCTCTTGGCTTGGCTAGAAGTCATATATGGTGGTCGTGTGGAGGTGAAGACTCATGCCTAGTGCACGTTGTGCAGGTGGGGTTTTCGTGAAGGACTTGTGGATCGGATTCGTGGGGTTCCAGTGAGGGCCCAAAAGAATTATTTTAGTTCTGCGGATTCAAAGAAGATCGATCCTTTGCGGATCTTGACCCGAGGGTCGGGGGTCTATATCACAATTCTTTCCCAAGAGTTTATCTCCTTGAAACCACTTAAAATGATGGTGCTATACCATTTTCTACAATTTCATTTCTCATTAGAGAGCCAACATAAGACACATTTCAACATTTTATTAGCCATTTAGTTAGTAAAAACAAGTGATCTAATCTTATAATTTTTCAAACCATGGTAACTTAGATCTTATAAGTCTTAAGTTCCATTCCCATAGCCATAAAACCTTCATCAAATGATTTTTAGCAATTCTAGTGGATCTGCAGCAAATAGACTAGCAATATGTAGACACAAAATGCAAAAGTGTTGTAGGTGTCCTGCAACTTCCACAAAAAAAATTATTTCTCAAAATTTATGAACCGGGTATGTCAGAAAGTTTGTGTGGTTGTTGGGAATACATTTATATTCTCCCTACCAAAATGGGAGATACCCACAACACATTATCTCTAGATAAAGATAAAGTGGTTGTAGGTGATGGTGTTTAATTTCTAGAAAACTATGAACCAAGTTTGCCTAAAACTTTGTGGGTTTGTTTGCCTTACCTTAATGCTTCTCTCCTCTAAATTTCGTGAATACGCAATTGGATATTTTCAATATATCCTCAATTCATTTTCTTCACTTTTGCAAAAAAAATGTGAATGAGTAAAAAAAACATGAGCATGAGTGCAAAGTTGTTCTGAGAACCAACTGATCTATGTTTAAAATTTCATAGAACCAATCCCTTCTGAATCATGTGAACAATACATCTATAAATTGGATCAATGGTTTAAAATTTTGAAGATATTATGGCAAACAATAACTCTGACATTGATACTTATGATGCCACATATCACAAGAAACTCAAATGTCAACCAAGCAACTCAAATCTATCCAAGGATGCCAAAATATGAGTTCATATTTCATTTCCCTCTTCACAACCACCATACCATTTCCATATTAATTCTGAGGGATACCAAGTTGCATGGGACTATGTAAAGGCTCAAACCAAGAAGTGAAAATCAACAAAGTAAATGTTCCCATGGAAGCACAAATTCACCCACGAAAAATTAACAGAGGATGATTGGTTGTAGACTCCACACCATCTCCCCCAAACTGAGAACAATGCATGTCCTCATGCGGCACTGTCTGGAAGGCCTGACATTGGTGTAATCTCTACAACTCTTCTAAATAGTGAGATGACAACATAATTTTGATAACATACCTACAATCCTTTATTATTGACTTCACAGTCTCTCTATGATTGTTTGGGTACTGAACACTACTAGATTTTGAATAATAACTTGATCTCTAACATCCTGGACCTAATCCTCTGCAAAGATCTCCATCTTCAACAGTTAGAATCTTGTCATGTATAATGGACTTCTCTAATATTTACTTGTTAATGATTTATTTTGCTTTTCTAGAAGATATTTGGACAAAAGAACTTGTTTGCAACAACAAATGAATAGCTCCACAACCATGAATTCTAGGGTTTTCAAGAGTTCATATAAGCTTCCAAAAAAAATCAGAAAACCCTCTTTTATTGTTAATTTCAGGTCATCTTGCTGGCACAAAAATTAGTGCGTTCTCATTCTCTAGGAAGTCATTAAAATAAAGTTGATGTATGGTTTAGAAATTAGCGCAAAAAATCTTCTTGACTATTGTTGTCAATATCCTACTTGGAGAAATACCATGTTTATGCCACAGACCTGTTATGATGTCTTCGAAACTACTCGGTCACATATGAGCTCAAATATAAAAAAAAATGGTGAATTCAACTATATCCCAAGCTTCCAACAATAGTTCATATACTATTGTTAAAAATACAATAAAGATGAGTTCATATTTGTACTCATACAATCACTATGTTTGCATGCATTAATGCCCTAAAAGTTCATGACAATATTCATAGCTGAAATTAGGGTTATATTGAATACATGAATGAAATACTTATTGGGCACATGCAAAAATGACCATTGTTGTTATTATCAATTATGATGTGAGGGATGTCAACTGACTTTTCATGGGTAAATACCTCCATAATACCACACTTGAAACCTCGAGATGTCTTCTAAAGCCAACGTTTAAGAAAGATTAGCACCATGGGATAAAAATACAAGACCATGTGTATGTTTACCAATTATTTAAAGGTTGTCACAAAAAGGTTTCCATTTGATATGGATGGGATCAATCAAAGACTCAAGGGTATTGTTCTATGCACAAACAAACTTGTTAAAAGGTTTCAAATCAGGAGAGGAAGATAATGCTAATCATGTAAGCACAAGGACAACCTTCAAGCAACAAGATGACCCTGTAAATTGCTACTAGCAGCCAACAACCATGATGATCTTTGAATATCTATGAACTTTATAACTCGTCAAATACCTTTATAACATGTGTCTAAAAGGATGGTAATCCACATATTAGATGTGATGCATCCTCCAATGAATCTCAACCCAATTTATGTTTGATGGTAACCTTGTAACTGACAATAACTTTTGAAAATATGGACCAAGAGATGCATTAGTGAACCATGAAAATGAACTCATACCTTTATTTCCCTTCTTGTTGTATGACATTAGAAACTTATGTAGGCATGAATTCTACAACAACTTATTCTACTGTAGGTTCTTGTAGAGTATCACATTTCTTTCTTCCAGTAACTTCCTGGGCTTGTCCATGTGTATCAACTTCTTTTGTGGTTGATGTTGGTTCTTGTGTAGCAACAACAACCTTTTCTCTCTTCTTACTGTTGGTTCTTTTGTGACAGCAACAAAGCCTCCATTGTTGGTTCTTGTGTGAAAACAATAAGGCTTCTAATCCTTTGTTCAAATGATTGAAGTATGAAGTGATGAAGGTTTTGAAGTGAACCAGTTTGGTGGGGGTTGGGAAAGAGTTATGGAGGATCTAAAAAAGTGAGATGATGTTAGGTTCATGATGGGTAATGGTGTGCTTTCCCCCCAAATTGAATACTTTTTGTTCCCTCAAAAAAATAGCAAATGAGGAGGAGGTATGACAAAGTTTCAAGTGTATTTCCAAATAGAAATCCATAGCATTCAATGAATTTGATTAACAATAAGGAAAAATAAGTGTACTTGTAACTACCCAGGAATTTCATGAAATTCCCAGTAGCATCCTTAGAAGCACGAGATCTGATGTTGTCCACAATGATGTAAAAAAAATTCAAGAAAGAGTAGTGTGGAACTTGGAATTCATAGCACGATATGTGGTAACTGAGAGAAATCTTTTGATGGAGTACCAAGTTCTGGAAATATTTATTTGGAGAGAAACTTGGATGGATTTTATTTATTTATTATGTTATTTGCAAACCTTGTCCACTAGCAAGCTAGTTTTCAAACAAGATTTTTCTAACTGCACCCAGAAGGTTTTCATAGTCAAAAAAATGTATTATTCTCAAGGAATGTCCACCAACACGTTGTTTTTCAAGAACTCCAAGGTCTGATGGTTCATGAGGCAAGTTTTCACCATCAAATTTTATTTGGAGATGGGGTAGGATAATTATGTAACTTGGCATTGTAAGTGGGCCAAGATGACTTTATTGTGTGGGTTAGGAGTGGGTGGAGAAGAAAGTCATGGAAAATTAGAGAATGGGATGAAGTTTTGATTTAAGTGTAGTGTTTATATGAATGATATTATGGTAAAGGTTATTGGCTTTCACAAATAACCACATAAGAAAAGGATACTTTATGAAATTCAACATGAAAGTATGAGCTAAGAGGATAGAAATGCATAGGCATGTCATTGTGCTAGTGAATGAGCATGATGAACCTTAGGTATTTTGGAATGATTCGTAGGTAGAAATGGCATGGATGATGTAGAAATGGTTGATATAGAAATGGCACTTAACTTTTGGAATGCTTGTCTTAAAAATATTCAAATCAATTCTTCATGTGTCCCATTCTGGATCCATATACAACTCGATGAAAAAGTCTTCTTGTTATTGTCTTCAAATGAGACACTATTGGACTAAGATTTTAGCAACTTGAGATTTAAACATGGACAAAAATCACATGACATTGCATCTTCATTATTATATTCCTAGAAGACATGCCCATTTGGCATGAAATTTTGTCTTCAAGAATCACTCGTACATGGATAGACCCTCTTTGATCTTTCTGAGACCTACAAAAAAACTATCTCTTGCCTGCAATAAAATGTGAGATTCTGGGAGAAGAGAGGTGCATGATATCTCTTCATCCAATACATACACACAAAAACTACAAGTATTTCTAATAAAATAAATCCATGGAAAGATAGAAAAAGTAAAATTCATTTGTTACAGGCGGGAGAGCGGTGGCCACCTAGACTACCCAATAGTATTTCATTGATAAATTTTATTTGGAGATGGGGTAGGACAATTAGGTAACTTGGCATTGTAAGTGGGGAAATATGACTTTATTGTGTGGGTTAGGAGTGGGTGGAGAAGAAAGTCATGGAAGCTTAGAGAATGGAATGACATTTTGATTTAAGTGTAGTGTTTATATGAATGATATTATGGTAAAGGTTATTGGATTTCACAGATAACCACATAAGAAAAGGATACTTTATGAAATTCAACATGAAAGTATGAGCTAAGAGGAAGGAAATGCATAGGCATGTCATTGTGTTGGTGAACGAGCATGATGAACCTTAGGTATTTTGGAAGGATTCATAGGTAGAAATGTCATGGATGATGTAGAAATGGTTGATATGGAAATGGCACTTAAATTTTGGAATGCTTGTCTTAAAAATATTCAAATCAATTCTTCATGTGTCTCATTCTGGATCCATATACAACTTGATGAAAATTTCTTCTTGTTATTGTCTTCAACTGAGACACTATTGGACTAAGATTTTAGCAACTTGATATTTAAACATGAAAAAAAATCACATGACATTACTGTTAGACAACTGAGAGGGGGGGGTGAATCAGTTGTTACCGTGCTTAAACAATTATGCTTCTTTTAAAACTCTTTGCAGAAACACTGAATGATGATCACAATAATGCAGAGAAATAAACACAGTTTCAGCATCATTCACATATATGAGAAACACAGAGACAGATATTTCCCGAGGAAACCCATGCAGGGTAAAAACCTATTTTTCTTTATATGATAAGTAATGGTTACAATCTTTACAGTATCATACATATGAGCACCAACTCATAATGAGGATACAACCTATGTTTTACAAGATGAAACTTGCTGAGAGCACCAACTCTCTGTTTTCTCTAGCACCCACTAGAAGGAAGCACCAACTCTCTGGTTTCTCTAGCACCCACTAGAAGGAAGCACCAAATCCCTAGTTTGTCTAGCACCAACTAGAAGGAAGCACCAACTCCCTGTGTTCAAGCACCCACCTGAACCTTTGAGGACACAAGTCCTCCCTAGCTCCTCCCAACCACCCTGAAATATAAATCTTTTCTACTGAATTTATTATAGTGATATGATGTTCGATGATGGCTTACCTGACTTATCACTATTCTGCTCCATTTCATTGCTCTATCTGCCTCATTACCTTTCTGTTCAGATCACTTGCGCTGTCTGTTCTTCTGCCTTTTAAGCTCTGTGCGCCATACCCATTCACTGCACAGATCCTCTTCTCTCCAATTCAGCTGCTGTACTCTCCTTCTTCTTCACACATGAATCACCTTCACCAGCTACAATCACAACAAACTCCAATAGCAACAACAACACCTTCTTTTCTATGTACCGTGTATTTATAGGTTCTGTGCACCTTTTGCATGCAATGTTCGCTATGCCTCTGCATGCATACTCTGCGTCGTTATGCTCCACCTCTCGAGTGTTCCATCTGATCATCATCGTGACTCTTCAGCTTCTCTGGTGGTTCACCCCGCGTGTCCAACATCACTGTATGTTATCTTGAGATTCCTTAGCCTCTCTGGCAGTTTGAGACTCTTCGTCTTCTCTGTGACAATCGAACTCACTTTATCTGTTTTAGTTACAGGCCTCCATGGCCATCCATCAGTCATTCCCTTCTAAGACTAGTCTTCCTTCACCGGATGAAGCTTGGAGAGTCTTCATCTCCTCTAGCGATCACACAACGGTCTCTTCGACTTCTCTAGTAGATGTCATCAATGGTTTCTTGCAGTCTCACTGTGTCATGCCTTAGTAGTCCTCCGATCTTGTTGAAATTCATCTACATCATTGGATATGCGGCGAGCAAATCTAGATGGTCAGTATCTGTGCTCCCAGATCTACAGTCAGGATTCAATTCCGAAGCCCCCTTGCCGTTCTATCTTTAAGTGGAGGGGGGGTTCCGGAATTTGGCACGCATCTCTCAAGCGGTCAGGATTAAAGCACCTATATCAACGACGCTCAAG
>ML787001.1:192325-204561 GCA_009831015.1 Picea engelmannii | reverse complement strand
TTGCAGTCTGTGAAGGATTATTATCTGACTGTATCATTCTTTGTAGTGGGAAGTATTTATTCCTTTGAAATCTTGATTTCTCATTTCTAAGTCTTAAGGAACAATTTACAGCTTTGTGACCGAAGTTAGAACAATAGAAACAAAGCCTTCAGTTGAAACAAAGGTCAACAATAGAAACCAAGCCTTCTTTCTCTTGTCAAACTTCCTACAAAAGAAATATTAGTATGGGTGGATATTACTACACCAAAAATAAAAACATGATTTAAATAATGTAAACTACATGCTTTAAAATTAAAATGAAAACACTATGTATGGGATGCCTAGAAGGTTTCAGTACACCAATTACCTTGTGAAATCTCAATACTATGTGCCAATTAAAACCAATACAAGATATACTATTTCACCCTTAACATCTCCCCAACAATAAATCCAAAATGTTGGGATAAATAATCACCTTAGCAATTATAGATTTCAAACATTAATTAACAACCTAGGGTCCAAATGCTTGTGAGATGTCATGCATTGTAAATGCAGGCTACAATTTCATATCTTGCATTGATTTATCTAATATGATTTCTAATAAATGGAAATTTTTCATTGCAGAAAAGGAAACACATCACTCAACAAAGAATCGAAGCTTCAGTCATCCGACAGATGGAAGATTTGGATACTGAGTTATGTACTCAATTTAATCAAATGCTTAATTCAAATGCAATAAAGTAAAGAAATCAACTTAATCACACTAACAAAGGCACATTCCCTGGTCTCTCCTCAACTGGTTGAGCATCAATTTTTTTTCTTAGTTAATTCTTAAAGATTTGTCAATCCACACTAGCAAAGTAAATCACTTAATCACATCAATTAAGATACATTTCCTGGTTTCTCCATAGTAGGATGAACACGAGATTTGTCTCCTAGTTAATTATCAAAGATTTAGCACACCACACCTTGTGAGAAATAAATCACACTTGCAAAATTATTACTATTATTATTATTTTTTGTAAGTTAGTTAATATATTAGAACCTTCTTGGAGAAATTACAATCATGTGGTCTTGTGTGTCAACAATGCCCAGCTGGGAAACCACTGTTGGCACGAATCTGAGAAAGAGTGACACTTGACCAAAAATTAAGTGTGACACTTGTCCAAACCAGAGTCTTTGTTTGTCATGCAAAAAATCTATTGTTCCATGCAGGGCGACGCCCTATCTACAAGAGAAAAACTACTAAGCTTCGTTGAGCGAAAGCCGACTATAAACTAGACTGAGCTAGACATGGAAGATTTTAAAAACTAGAATCAAGAAAACATAAACAGAATAAATCTAAAAACCTGGACCAAATTTTGGGCCTGCAAAGGCCTGGGTTTTGTTCATCTTTCCCTTGTTACGCTCTGTAATTGCCTGTCATAGATCCTGAGGAAAGGAAACCAAATTGTCCACCCTGCACCATCGCTCTGCATCTCTCTTCTACAAATCCTTGAGGGATTCTTTGAGGTCCTCCTATCCCTTGGTCAGTTCGCTTAGGGAGGCCATAATGTTTCCCCAGTCCGCGCATTTGTCACAAGTAAACTAAGGCTTGGAGAAGGGTTGGGTGGAGGGGTTGGAGGTGGCTTCATCGGAGAGGTGAGAAGGGGAATCAGGAGGAGGTGGTCAATGAGGAGGGGAGGCAGGAGGAGGTGGTCCATGGGGTGGAGAAGGTGGTGGAGGTGAAAAACCCAGGGATTTTCCCATGGTATCAAACCATTCTAACCTGCAGGCATATGGATTTGAGAGAGAGGACATATCTTGGGGAGCTTCAAGAATTGGCACAGCCGGAGCAGGTGCTACTATGGGAGACAAGACAGGTAAGTCTGCTTCATGAATTGGATCTATAGGAGCAGGAGCAAAGGGGGGACCAGGAGCAATGAGAAGTGCAGGAGCTAAGGGAGGATTCACAGTGGGGAGAGCGTCGGAATGGGGAATTTCCTTGCCTCTAGCCATGTACCAGGTGGCTCCTCTCCTTGGTTTACCTTGCAGCTAGGGCATGGGGAGAGGTGGGGTTGTCTGGAGGTGGCAAGCGCAGAGCCGAGTGACCAGGGAGCTCCAGATAAAGAAAGGGATAGCTCTGAGGTTCGAGGGAGGGAGAATGAACTTGAACGTGAAGGTTGGGGCATGATAACGGTGGAGGGGGAGGCATGTGATAAGACATGCAGGTCGCCAGGCGCGTGCGAGGACTTCCACTTGGAGTGTATGAGAGGGTGGCAGTCATGGAGCATAAATGATGAGGTGACAAGCTAGGGGGAGGGTGTCCATCATGTGCCATCAGGATGTCAGTCTGGCCAGGTGGCTGCCCCGTGGCTTGTCCACACGTGTTGACAAGAAACACCCCATCCGAGGGATGGTATTTGGTGTTATATTTTTCTTTGCAAGCTAACACGAGGGGATGAAAGGAGGTGTAGGAGGGTGAGCATGAAAAGTCCCCTTCCTTCATATCTACCCCATGGTTTTCCAGCAAGTCGGACACTTGGTTGGTTGATCTTTTGACATGTGATGGTATGATTACCCCATTAGGATGCATAGTGGATTTGATTATGAGGAGTCCATTCATGAGTCTCCAACTGGGGGAGATCTTTTCTGGTTCTGCCCCATGCAGGAGATGACCAAGGAGGTGAATGAAAATTTGTGAATACCTTCAACAATGATGGGGAAGAGATCGTGATTATTAGCTTCTTGTAGACCTCTGAGGAGTCCCTAGATTTCCAATGTGTTGTTGGTGTTGTGCCCCAGGTTTCTCGCTACAATGTGGAGTATTTCTCATTTGGTGTTGTGTATGACTGCTCCATAGCCTGTTGGTCCTGGATTTCCTTTGGAGGCTCCATCAAAATTCAATTTATAATATCCTGTTTCTGGTAGTTCCCAGTTTGTGGGGCTAAGCTTGTGATGTGCTTTACTTTCCAGGTAGGGTGGAATGGAGTGTAAGTGAAGTTGCGAGCCCTCAAGGATGATATGCTCATTTTTTGGGTAGTTCAAGTCCTGATTAGTCTAGGGGTGGAGGAGGAGTGTTTCTTTGATGTTGGAGTGGATAGTTGCCCAAACCTCCTTCCAGTTTTTGGTGGCTGAATTAAAGATATGACGATTCCTTTCCTTCCAGATTTTCCAGAGAATGAATCCTGGTAAGAGTTGCCATATTTTATTGAGGATAGTGAATTGAAAAATTGAGGCACGCCACCCTGCTAAAGTTTCCCTTATGCCTATAAGATTTATGTCCTTGGTTCTCATGAGGCTGTTTCCATGATCCCAAATATTTGAACTGTAGGAACATAAATTTAGGAGATGATTTTGCATTTCTTCATCTGAGCCACATAGATGACACCAAGAAGGGGCAATGAAACCTCTCTTCCTTAAGTTGTCCCATGTGAGAATGATGTTGTGAGCAGTTAGCCAGAGGAAAGTGTCAATTTTTGGCCAAGACTTTGTTTCCCAAATTTTCCTCTAGTCTTCCTCTGTTGGCAATGAAGCATGTTCCTCTTTGAGTCGGTAGGCCTCTTGAATGTTGAAAGTACCTATGGAAGTATGTCCCCATCGGAGGATGTCGTTCCCCTATTGGTTTAGGATTTTCCTTGTGTTCAGATGAGCTAGCAATGGTTGGATGTTTATTTCGTTGGGGATGCTTAAGGCTTCATGGGTGTTTTTCCAGGTGCGCCATATATCACCATTTTGTGCCACGTTCCAATAGTCTACTACTTTAATAAGGCCTACTTATTTCATGTGGGTGGTGAGGGTGCTCATTGTTAGATCTTTTTGTAGGGTCAGGAGTTGTTTCCAAGAGTTGCTCCAGAAGAGGGTTGAAGTTCCGTTTTGCAGTTCCCAGAAAGCATGGTCTGTAATGAGTCCCTTGTTGTTTCTTGTTGCATTCCAAATGAGCGTGCCTGACCTTTGCCCATTCCATCTGATGAGATATTTTCCCGGGGTTGTGGGGGTATATTTTTTCCTCCAAAATAAGTCCCACACGTCATGGGGTCTCTTTAACCATCTCCACCAAATTTTTGCACTAAGGACCTTGTTGAGGAGGGTGGGGTCTTTGAGGCCTAACCCCCCTTCTTTCTTTGGTTTGCAAACTTTTTGCTAGCTTAGAAGTGTTATTTTGCTTCCTTATTTAGTGCCCTGCCAAAGAAATTTCCTTTGTATGTTTCTCAAGGTAGTGAGGATGATGTTTGGAGCTGCTAGGGCTAAGAAGGCATAGACCGGTAGAGCTTGGAGTACAAAATTATGGAGGATGAGGCGACCAGGCAGATTGAGGGAGAGAAAGGTCCACAATGAAATACGTTTGCAGAACTTGGAGAGAAGAGACTCCCAGGATAGATTTCTTAGTGGATTATATATGAGGGGGATTCCAAGGTAGTTGGATGGAAGGGTACTATGAGTAAAACCTAGTAGGAGCATGAGGTGGTTTTGGATCTCCGACATCATATTAAAAAAGAAAACCTATGATTTAGAAAGGTTCACCTCCATGCCCGAAGATTTGCAGAAAAGGGTGATGATGGATTTGATGCAGATATATTCTCTAACAATGGGCACTCCCATTAAGAGTATAACATCTATGAATGGACTATGTGAAATGGGGGGTGAAAACTGTGGGGAGTGAAACCAAAAAGGGATTGATCCAAAATGGCTACTTTGATGGTGTGGCTAAGGCATTCCGCCATGATAATGAAGAGGAAGGCGGAGAGTGGATCCCCTTGTCTTATGCCTCTAATAGCTGATAAATGTCTTGAGGGAACGCCATTGATCAGGATGGAAAACAAGGTTGAAGAGGTGAGATTGATTATCCAAGAGATCCAATTGGGTTCAAAACCAAAGGCAAGGAGAGTAGATTTTAAGTAGCTCCAGTTTAATTTATCAAAATATTTTGAGAGATCTAGTTTTAGGAGCATACCTGGGGATTTTTTCGAGTGGAGCGAGTGGATTACTTCATGTGCCAAGACGACATTGTCAAAGATTTTCCTGCCTTTCACATACCCAAACTGTTCCTGCGAGATTATGAACGGTAAAATGGGTTTGAATCGAGTGCCTATGATATTCATGAGGAGTTTGTAGATGACGTTGCAGAGGGAAATGGGCTGGAAATGCGCAATGGAAGTGGTGTGGTTTTCTTTGGGAATGAGTGTGAGGAAGGTGGCATTGAGGGCATGAAGGAATTGTCCTGATCTTCTTGAGTCCTCAATTAATTCCCAAACATATGTTCGGATGATGCTCCAACAATGGTGGAAGAAATATGGAGTGAACCCATCTGGGCTTGGAGATTTACCTATGGGGGTATCCTTTAGGGCTTGATCCACCTCCTCCTTAGTTATTGGTCTCATTAGGGATTCATTATGTTCTTTGGTGACATTCTTGGGGATGTTCTTGAGGATGGTCTTGATTGCACAGGACCGATCAATAGGGGGTTCCGAGAGAAGGTTTTTATAGTAAGAGAGCAGTTCCTCTTCAATGTCAGCATGTTGTTGAATATTTGTTCCTTGATTTGAGACTAGGTGAGTAATGTGATTTGATTGACGCCTTTGTATCATGGATCTGCGGAAGAATTTGGTATTTCTTTCACCCTCTTTTAACAATTGGATTCGAGATTTTTGTCTCCAGAGGACTTCCTCTTGCTCCTTTCTTTCAGCCATCTGGTTATTCAGATGGGTTTCTTGGTGCTTTAGGGAGTCTGTGAGGCTGTCTTGTCTGATTTATTGTTGGAGGCTTTGAATTTGTTGGTTGAGGTTGTCCTATGCTTGAAAAATGTTGCCAAAGGTGGATTTGTTCCAATATTTTAGATGTTGTTTAATATTTTTAAGTCATTGTTGGAATTTGTATATGGGAGTCCCTGTATGAATAACTGCCTCTTTCCACCATGACTTAATATTAGCTTGGAAGTTTGGATGTGTCATCCAAAAATTTTCAAAGAGAAAAGGCTTCCTACCAGGAGTGTCACTTATGTTGATACTGAGGAGGACTGGCCAATGATTTGAACTCAGAGAGTCAATGATCATGGCGTTCCATGCTAGTCCATCCAACATTACGCTTTCTGAGATGATGAAACGGTTGAGTCTACAGGAGACCTGTTGAGCGCCTGAGTGCATGTTGGACCATGTCAAGGTTCCGTTGTCTGTACTGACATCGATAATATTCTAGGATCCTATGAAGCGATTGAAATGCTCATTGTCACTTACGAGAGTACACGTGCCCCCCTTTTTTTCCTCCGGGCCTATTATTATATTGAAGTCTCCCCCAAGAATCCATCTGTGGGGGCTGATGTGATCGAATAACCAATCCAAGTGATTGAGGAAGGATTCCTTGTCACATGGTTTAGTGGGGTCGTAGACATTTGTAATGTAACCTATTTTGTTCGAGTCGATGAGGAGAAAGAATGTAGTGATGGTCCATTTGGAGGTGAAGAATCCATCTAGCAGAACTGTGGATGGATTCCAAAGCATCGCTATACCACCCACTGCACCCTTGGCATCTATTTCCACATGATGGGCTTGCTTCCAATATTTTTGAAGTGTACAAGAGGCCTCCTCTCCCGCGCATTTTGTTTCCTGTAATATGAGAATATCTGGCTGATCTTTCTTGATTCTCTCTCGGAGCATAGCTTGTTTATTTTTGGCATTCAGGCCCCTTATATTCCATGATAATATCTTCATAAGGATGGTGGGGGTTGAAGTGGGGGAAAGCTGTCTGATATTAGCTGTATCTAACCCAAGTTGATGAGGAAGTTCCCAAGATATTGAATTAGTTGATGCTTCGGTTTTCAACCTCTTTTTTCTCATCCCTTTTAGGTTTGCATGGATCATTTGTTGTTCCTTTTTGGACTTCAAGGTTTGTGTTGGTCTAGGTTGATCCTCCTGCCGAGGAATTAAGGAATACTTTATGGACCTTGTGCAGTTGATTTGGTGGTAACGTGTATAATTGTTGCTTGCAATAATCTTGCTCCAAGTGTACCATATCAATGCCTGCTAGCTCCTGATCTTCCAAACCAATGTCTGGATCTCCTATTTCCGGACCAAGTGTGGCGGGAAGGGAGGCATCAGAGGATGGGGGTTGGGAGGGATATGGGCCTGAATGCTTGGGATTTGTTGTGCTTTGTCCTTTAGCTAGGTTGGTCCATGGTGTCGTTGAGGAGGAAGGTGTGTCTGTTGGGGTTTGTAGGACCTCAAAGGAGTTCTTGATTGGGAATCCCGGGGGGGGTTCCTTTTTGACATGATGTATGTGCTTACTTGTGACAGGGATGAAGCCATCCTTGGATTTGTTGGGATCTTCCATAGAGGGTTTGGTGGGATTATTTAAAGGGAATTCGCGTAAGAGGTGTCCATGCTCATGGCATTTTCTGCAGTGGAAGGGGATGTGCTCATAGTCGAGTGTTTGGGACCATTCATCATCCTGGTAATCTAGAGTGATGGCTTCGGGAAGGGGTTTGGATATATTCAGATAAACACATATACGAACATAGGCTGTGTACATTCTTTGTTTTGTTTCTTCTGAGGCTTTAACATAGATGTTGATGGTGTTTCCGATTCCCACAAGGATCTCTTCCAGCCATAATTTCTATGGGAGTGAGTAGAGTCTCAACCATACTGGTGCATGCATGAAGTCTTCTTTTTCTGGGCTGAACCTTTCCATCCAGAAGTGGAGGAAGAGGCCGACCAAGTTGTAGAAATAGGGTCCTCCTTCAAAGATTTGATTTCTATCTTCTAGGTTGTGCAGGATGATGGTAAAAAAACCTTTTGATCCAAGTTGGAGGTCATAGTGGCCTTTGGGTTTCCACCAGTGCTGGATCCATTTGATTAGGTCTTTTTTCGAGAGCCATAGCCCTAAAAAATTTCCTATCAGAGCGAAACCCCTCAGATATTGTTTTTGGTCCTCTATTCTGGGAGAGTTGATGATGTATTTGGGGGCGATCGGGGCTTGTGGAATGCATTTTCTTGGTTCCTAGGTGTGAATGGATTTGGTGTGGCTTGCGGTTGGATTGATGTTCATTGGATTTTCCTTCGACATATCTTCCTCCAATACAATATTTTGCATGCCTTTCGGGAGCTTGAAGGTCGGTATTTTCATGTGGTAGGAGTCGTGCTCCATAGCAGTGAAAGAACTGTAGGAGGGGGCGTGGGGCTCCCCTCCCTCAGCCTCCATGGCCGCAGTAGTAGAGGGAGGCGAAATGCAACTGGTTCGAGGCGTAGAACCCTATCTTGCGTTTTCTAGTTTCAGTTCACAAAAGTTGCAAAATTAAAAATTATTGAATTGAGGCACTCTTGTGGAAATTAAATAAATTAAAGTAAAATAAAATATACACTAAGTAGTTATATTTTCTCTTGTCGTGGAACCATGCTATCGTCTAACAGAGTGCTCATGTTAGGCTTCAACATAAATTAACTAATCTATTCACACATTACATGAATTATAAAATTACAATCTAAACTAAAACAAGAGATTATGAAAAATTATCCATTCCATAATAATTGGACATATGTGTGGAGGAGGTTGGATTCCATTTAACTCAACAGTAGGAATCACACCCAAAGATAAGGCCCAATGATCTGAAAATAGAAGGCTGACTTGTTATGCTATGCAAGTACCCTCTACTTCATTAAATTAAACTTTGCAGGACCTTGCTTCATGTGTTAAAATATGCAAGATAAACTTATGTGTTAAGTTCATGTATCTTCTTGTAAATGCTTATGTGTGAGGATATGTTCTTTAAAATGGTTAAATATGTACTTTCAATAAATACATAGCAACATAACTTGCAGCAAATAAACCATCAAACTCACAACAAGAACAAGCTGATAAAGGAGTTCACCCCCGCTCCGGGCTACATCTCCTTGAGCCTCCATCAATGGACTTGGCTCTCTGGGATTAATTTGTCAAAAGTTCTTTTACAAGCTGTTGCTCAACTCCAATGGAAAAACAGACTGTACCATTGATATCAGAACACATAAAAACCCCAAAAATGACTAATAGAACTCTGAAAACAAATCATGGCTCATCCGGGCATGACCTCTTCTACATGTGGCCATAAGCTTTCCTGAGCTTCTCTTTGGCAAAAACACCAAAACATGTCCTTGATCAATGAGGGCTTCAAGCTCCCTGGAGCTTGTTGAAACGTCAATGGTGAAAAACCTGCAAAAGAAGTCTTCAAATGGCCTTGATAACAATGCTAATGGATTCAGGACGTCCAAAAACCCCTAGCTAGGCTTTTACAGCACCTCAATCGGTCAAAGGATGAAGAAGATAGGCCTCCTGCCATTCTCTTCCTCAAGTTTGTTGTCTCTGCATCTACAAAACGCACCCTTTTTGAATGAACCTGGCACACACACAATATGTAGCGTGAAAAACCAGCACCGAGCGCAACCGTGTCAATGGTGCAAATTGTAGGACGGTTATGGGCGTGCCAGCCCCTAACTGCCTAGCACCTGGGCACATGCGGTCCTCCATATGACCTCAAGCTAGTGCAAAGAGGGCTAACCATTTAACGGGCCAATGGCCAAGCGCCAAGTACCAAGCACATTCAAAACCGTTTAAACCAATTTAAAAAAAACCCGTGCGCACATATCCGTATAGCAAAGGGTCACATGGCATATATAATAGGACCGTGGCCTAAACACAAACCCCCACGCCATTTCTCGGAGAGTATGGTCATATACACCGCAAATATGACCGGGGCTGGATCCATTACAACACAACTCCCGCGCGAATATATATATATATGGTTATATGTAAGAAATGATATGACCGCGGGTCGGGGCTAAGCCCCGGCCCGTCCCCCCGCCAAACAATACTATGTGAAAACTTAAATACATAAAACCTTGTATAGATAACAAGGACTACGGTGTGGGCTAGTGGTAGCCCACACTCTACCAAATCGTTGCCAAAGGGGGAGGTCCACGGTTCGAATCCGGTGGACTATACAAAATTTTGAACAACAAAACAATAGACCAATAGCCAATAAAGGGGTGCCACGTGGCCGCCCATGACTGGGCCACGTGGCACCACACCATTGCCCAATAAATGCCACGTGTTGAAACAACATTCACCCAAATATGCCTATAATGGAGTGCCACATCACCAACTGCCATGTCATCATACCTTGCCACGTCAGCATGTACGACCTCTGCCACGTCAGCTTGTACGGACTGCCTAGTCAACGTCCTTTTTTTTTTTGCCTGCGTGACGATTCGAACAGATCGCGATATCTCTCGCTCCCGACGTCTGTTTGAGACAAAACGAGTTGCGTTGGGTTTGTGACGACAAGGGCTACGCTCTTGTTTGTTTTGAGGCAATTCCGATAATGTTGATTTTTGAGCTAAAATTTGACCCCTGGTCCTGATTTTGACCACACCTTCCCACTGAAAGGATTTTGGACCCACAAAAGCTTATGATTATCTATCTTAGATTCAATACTCTTCTACTTTCAAGTTCTATCAACTGATTCTACTTGAAAAGTCTTTTCGACAATCAGCTGGAAACTCTGACATGCCTTGCTCTACAACTGGCTATGTCCCTCAACCACTGTTCTCTGGCTGTTGCTGACCCACTGTTCTCTCTGTGCTTGGAAGAATGCCAACCTTCCCACTAAGAATCAAGTCCCTCTTTCAAACTCTTTAACGTCAACAAAATCATCTCTCCAATGGCTGCAAAAACTTTCCTGCGACATCTTGTCACAAGCCAAGAAAACCATCAATCTTGAAAACAAATTATACAAGACTAAAAAATGATGCCAACAAAGTCTTTTGCTCTTCAAACAAACTATCGCATCTTGTACTTCATCAAAGCACATGGAGTTTTCTTGCATCATGGTGTACTCAAAATCAACTTACAAGTCAACAAACACCATCAACTAACACAAGTCAAAAAACATGATCGACACAACATAGTCGTCAGAAAACATCGACACCAGTCGAGACTCATTTGAAACATATCAACCTTCTAAATATGACAAGTCGACATACATGATACACAATCATGTTACAATCATGAATCATTCATGATGAACCATCACTAGGTTCACTGCTTACACATACAAAAACAAATACATGTGCATGACTTTTCAACTCTCCTTCTAGTACAAACATAAGTACATAAACCTGAAACATGTGGGTACATAAGAGCTGAAATGAAAAAGATAAATGGCTGCAACAAGTGAACATCATATCCATCTTTTACATCCTCCTGGCGAATTTATGCAACAACAAAAATGCCTTCAAAATGAATTGCATTCACATGCAACTTGCATCATGCAAGTTGTGATAAACTGCTGCAACTTATCATGCTTCCCATAAATGCACACATAACGCTGAAAAGTGCATTTTCAACAGAAAAATGCAAGCTTTACTTGCTCAAGAAATCCAACCATTTCTTACCAAGCCAACTCAACGGTGACTTTTTCGGTGGAACATCGTCCTCTTGTGAATCATCTTGACTCACATCAATGATGGAATCTCCTCTTCCATTCTTGCCAAACTCTTTATCCAACTGCTTCTTGTGATGTGGATGAGTGGTTGGATGCAATGTCCAACATTGGTCAATGAGATGACCCCGCTTCTGACAATGAGTGCAAATCTTTTGCATCCTCTTTTCACGTTGTCTTTGCTTGTAAAGTTTCCTGAAATTGGCCAATCTTTTCCAACATTTTGAAACATGATGGTTATATAAACCACAATATGTACATGGACTTTTTCTTCCATTTTTACATATAAATTTATCATGCTTAACATAATCAAAAGCAATTGAATGATAAGAAGAATTATACCTTGAACATTCACCTTTATCGCCTCTTTGAGGAGGTGAATTTGAAGAGTTACAAGCTCTCCTTTGAAGACCATCAACAGTTTTTTTGTCCTCATCACTGTCACAACTCTTTTGTTTCACACATTCGCATTCATCTTGAACACAAGCCTTGCATGCTGGAGGGATTGAACTTTCAACAAAATTTCTTGAACTTTCACCTTTAAAGCCTTCTTGAGGAGGTGCACTTAGAACAAAATTTGTTCTTGGAACTTTTTCCCTTGTCTCCTCGACTTTGGAATTTGCTCCATCTTTTCGTTCATACCCAAGACCACAATACTTATGTCTTTATTCAACAACAATAGGCTCAACAATGCCTTGTGCATGCTTTCCCAAACCTTTACCTTCATAGCCCATTTTTAACAATAACTTGGACCCTATTCCTCTTGTGTGATTTTCAAAACCACCAAAACATTCATCTTGAGAGGAATTAG
>ML787001.1:165361-192275 GCA_009831015.1 Picea engelmannii | reverse complement strand
ATGAAGATGTATGAGAACTATCAATGCTTGAAGCTTCCTCCATCCTTGGAAGATATCCAACTTCAACACAAAACTTGCACAAAAACCAATAGCTAAATCTCAAGCTATCAATGGCAAACACATGAGCAAAACAAACTATGCTCGGATACCATCTGACCTGAAAATAGAAGGCTGACTTGTTATGCTATGCAAGCACCCTCTACTTCATTAAATTAAACTTTATAGGACCTTGCTTCATGTGTTAAAATATGCAAGATAAACTTATGTGTTAAGTTCATGTATCTTCTTGTAAATGCTTATGTGTGAGGATATGTTCTTTTAAATGGTTAAATATGTACTTTCAATAAATACACAGAAACATAATTTGCGAAAATAAACCATCAAACTCACAACAAAAACAAGCTGATAAAGGAGTTCACCCCCCTCCGGGCTACATCTCCTTGAGCCTCCATCAATGGACTCGGCTCTCTGGGATTAATTTGTCAAAATTTCTTTTACAAGCTGCTGCTCAACTCCAATGGAAAAAAAAAACTGTACCATTGAGATCAGAACACATAAAAACCCCAAAAATGACTAATAGAACTCTGAAAATGGATCATGGCTCATCCAGGCATGACCTCTTCTACATGTGGCCATAAGCTTCCCTGAGATTCTCTTTGGCAAAAACACCAAAACATGTCCTTGATCAATGAGGGCTTCAAGCTCCCTGGAGCTTGCTGAAACTTCAATGGTGCAAAACCTGCAAAAGAATTCTTCAAATGGACTTGATAACAGTGCCAATGGATTCAGGACGTCCAAAAACCCCTAGCTGGGCTTTTACGACACCTCAATCGGCCAAAGGATAAAGAAGATAGGCCTTTTGCCATTCTCTTCCTCAAGTTTGTTGTCTCTACATCTACAAAACGCACCCTTTTTGAATGAACCTGGCACACACGCAATATGTAGCGTGAAAAACCAACACCGGGTGCAACCGCGCCAACGGTGCAAACTGTAGGACGATTATGGGCGCGCCAGCCCCTAACCGCCTAACACCTGGGCACATGCAGTCCTCCATATGACCTCGAGCTAGTGCAAAGAGGGCTAACCGTTTAACGAGCCAATGGCCAAGCGCCAAGTACCGGGCGCATTCAAAACCGTTTAAACCAATTTAAAAAAAACCTGCGCACACATATCTGTATAACAAAGGGTCACATGGCACATATAATAGGACCGTGGCTTAAACACAAACCCCCGCGCCATTTCTCGGAGAGTATGGTCATATACACCGCAAATATGACCCGGGATGGATCCATTACAACACAACTCCCGCGCGAATGTATATATATATGGTTATATGTAAGAAATGATATGACCGCGGGTCGAGGCTAAGCCTCGGCCCGTCCCCCCGCCAAACAATACTATGTGCAAACTTAAATACATAAAAACTCGTATAGATAACAAGGACTACGGTGTGGGCTAGTGGTAGCCCACACTCTACCAAATTGTTGCCAAAGGGGGAGGTCCACAGTTCGAATCCGGTGGACTATACAAAATTTTGAACAACAAAACAATAGACCAATAGCCAATAAAGGGGTGCCATGTGGCAGCCCATGACTGGGCCACGTGGCACCACACCATTGCCCAATAAATGCCACGTGTCGAAACAACATTTGCCCAAATATGCATATAATGGAGTGCCACGTCACCAACTTCCATGTCATCATACCTTGCCACGTCAGCATGTACGACCTCTGCCACGTCAGCCTGTACGGACTACCCAGTCAGCGTCCTTTTTTTATTTTGCCTGCATGACGATTCGAATAGATCGCAATATCTCTTGCTCCTGATGTCCATTTGAGACGAAACGAGTTGGGTTGGGTTCGTGACGACAAACGCTACGCTCTCGTTCATTTTGAGGCAATTCCGAGAATGTTGATTTTTGAGCTAAAATTTGACCCCTGGTCCAGATTTTGACCACCCAATTAGGCCCTTCTTCATTTGGAGTAGTGTGATTCTCCGAATTGATGGCCTAAAAACCTTTTCGATGGGACTTAATGATTATATGTATGTTTCTAAATATTCCCTTCAAGCTAGTTATCTCTTTTTATATATATTTTTTCTTTTTTTATGCAAGAAAGTGAAACTAATCTAAAAGAAACCAGTTTGCTTTAATAAATTCGAGCCTAGGGTAACCTTTAGCCAATGGTATCTAAACAACACATGAGATTGAATTATCCTAGAACTAATACTAACAATTATCAAATATCATGTATTCTTTAAGAAACAAGAATAAATGACATGAATGCAACGATACATAAGAACAAGATTAGTAAGAAATAGTTATATTCTTCACTTATACATAACAAATTAAATAACATCGTATTTCACCAACTTCCGTTCAAATATCTAAAAATTACTCAAGATAACTTAAAATAATTACAATCTTACTGAATGCATGTAGCTGCTAAACAAAGAGAACAATCCACAGATCTGGTCACACCAACAAGTTCAACAAAATATTGTCTTTGGCACTCTCTGGGCTTCAAAATTAACTGGAGCGAGAAATAGTTATTCAATCTAATTACAAAATTTCATACAAAATCATTGACCTTTGTTGCATGGTCAATCTTCGTATTTATCAAAATGAAACTATCTAAAAATAGTCTTAATTATATTTTAAGTAAAAATACAAATAGTGATGTGGAATAATCCACATATCTTTTTTCAGTCCTACTTCAGTTCTTTGGTGACTACTTCAACAGGTTTTATTTCTCATACTCTAACCATTGATAAATATATATTCACACATGTTCACATAGGGGAAACAATGTTGATCCATAGGTGCACTAAGCACTTCTCTCATATCTTTAGTTCTTTTTTTGAACTTATCCAATTTGGCAATGACGTGTTCTAGGACCCTTGATTCTCTAATTGGTTCTTCCATAAACTTCCTAATCTTCCCTCTTTCCAAGGTGGTTATTTTTGTAAATGTGTTGAACCTGCACAAAATAGATCTAGCTAAACCATAATACACACATTTGCAGAGAGAATTGGAGAAAGAAGAAGAAGGAGAGAAAGAATGGAAGAATTCTCATTAACCGTATTCCACACTCAAAGAGTGAATAATTTACAATAGATATAGGATACATGAGTAACTAATGATCCATAGTGGTGTTCTAGAGTGATCTGGACACACACCAGCAGTTATGAGAGTAAATTGCCACCTAGTCTAGTCTTTCAGGCAGTTACGAGAGTGAATTGCCACCTAGCTGAGTTAACTAGTCAATCAGTCTTCAGTTAATTGACTAAAACAAAGTGTACTCAGGAGTAGATCAAGGAATCAAGGGTAATACACCAATATGGTGATGAAAGCAAGGCAAGTGCACATTATCATGGTGATGATATCAATGTTGCATAGTGACAAAACCAATGTAGCATCTAGACTCAACTCAACTAGTAAAACTGAAGTGTCAACTGAAGAGAATATTCTCCAGGTGGAATATTCTCCCCTAAAATATAGGATATTGGATAATGACTAATAATGACTAATAAACAAGGAATAACCTTAGGAAAAATAAATCCTAGGTGTGTGTGAGGTAACTCCAACACCCCCCCTGAACATCACTATGGTGAAAATAAAGAATGGGTCTCGGCAACGAGGCCATGTTAGGTACCCAAATACAAAAAGATACACTGAAATAAATGAGGAAAGAGGAAATAAATCATGGGAACCCCCCCGCCCCCCTCCCTCCCTCAAATTACAATGCATAAAAGAAAATATGAGAAGGAACAAAATGCAGTTTTTAAACAACCATGTCCTTCACTCCAAGAAGACCTCTCAACTGTGCAAGTTTATGCTCTTTGAAGATTTTGTAGAAGATGTAGATGTCTGCATGGATCTAATGTAGTATATGCACCATTGATATGTGCACACATATCCATTTTCTCTTCTTGTAATGAAAAATATCCAAATAAAGTTTGGATGAAATTTTGAAAACCTTGCGGCCGTTTCCGGAAAAATGTTGAAATTTTGTTGATTTTAAAAAGATCATAACATCACTTCCCGGACTCCATTTCAGACGATTTGTTTTTTGAAATTGGATATTTTCTCAAGATGAATTTAAATATCCATTTTTTCTCTGCAAATTGTGCTCAGAAAATATCATAATTGAGTCTTATGTGCATGACTCCCTTTTTGTCTCTTGAGATGCATGCATTGCGCATGGAAAAATGTCTGCATGTGACCCCTAAGATGCATTCCATATATATTCCACATGAAATTCAAAAAACAAATCTGAAATGGAGTAGAAATCATCTTCAATTAATGAGATACAAATTTGTGCAATTACTTGTGTAGAAGACTCTTCAGAATAAGAGGCTTGATCTTCTGACGGTTTCTCTTCTGGCTTTATCTTCCCAATCCTCTGCATGCAATCTTCACAATATTCTTTATTCCCAAATAGAACCTCCAATCTGGGCCATAATTCATTTGGAGTGAATTGTTGTGTGACCTCACATACTTGGTGGAGAATTTATGGATAAATAGACAAGCAGATAAATCCTATGGCCATATCTTGTCTATTGAGAAAGTCATTTTTCTCATCGGTGGAATCAGGCTCCACTTAAATTTCCATAGATATTTGGTACACGCCTCTGCATCTAAGATGAATCAAAATTTTTGGCTTCCATTCCAAAT
The DNA here is from genome assembly GCA_009831015.1 of Picea engelmannii. Lineage (NCBI taxonomy): Eukaryota > Viridiplantae > Streptophyta > Pinopsida > Pinales > Pinaceae > Picea > Picea engelmannii. The sequence continues at coordinate 187,600 of ML787001.1, read as the reverse complement.
AGTTATGAGGCGTGAGAAGTATTGTTGGTGAGTAAAACATAGATTCCATCTTTATGTGTTCTTCAATCTTCAGTACCTGCAAAAAATAATCTGGTGTAGATTTTACTTATAATTCTGTCGGCTTTGATACCATGTAAATGTGTTGAAACTGCACAAAATAGATCTAGCTAGAAAATACCACACACATTTGAAGATAGAAATTGAGAAAGAAGAAATAAGAGAGAAAGAATGGAAGAATTCATTAACCATATTCCACACTCAAAGAGTGAATAATTTACAATAGATATAGGATACATGAGTAACTAATGATCCATAGTGGTGTTCTAGAGGGATCTGGACATACACCAGCAGTTACGAGAGTAAACTTCCACCTAGTCTATTCTCTCAAGCAGTTACGAGAGTGAACTGCCACCTAGCTGAGTTAACTAGTTAATCAGTCTTCAGTTAACTGACTGAAACATAGTGTAGTAAGGAGTAGATCAAGGAATTAAGGGTAATGCACCAATATGGTGATGAAACCAAGGCAAGTGCGCATTATCATGGTGATGATCCCAATGTTGCATGGTGACAAAACCAATGCAACATCTAGACTCAACTCAACTAGTAAAACTGAAGTGTCAACTGAAGAGAATATTCTCCAGGTGGAATATTCTCCCCTAAAATATAAGAGACTGGATAATGACTAATAAACAAGGAATAACCTTAGGAAAAATAAATCCTAGGTGTGTGTGAGGTAACTCCAACAATTTTTAGAATCTCTAATTCAAATTTATGATCTCGGTCAACGTGCTCTTTTACTATGTCCCTGATATTTCATAATTCTTCTGGTGAGGCGAAATCATGGAATTGGATTTCTCTCATTTTCTCATTTATCTTCTCCCAATTACTTAGGAATTCCCCCCACCTTTCCTACATTTTTTTTTTTAGTTCAACAACCACTTGGACTCAATATTCAGTTGCTCTTTGTATCATGTATGTGCTATCATCAGTAACCATCCTGATGCCATGCTCTCCTCCTCCTTAAACCTTTTGGATCTCCTTAATTTATTCAATTTGGGTTAGGGACATGTCTTCCTATTCCACCCATCTCAACATATCCTTATGTTCCCCAAGACATATAAATTTTTCTTCTTGGTAACTTACAGTCTTGGACATGAAAATATATCGGCTTATCTTGTACTTGTTATACTCTTCTGAGAATTCATCTCTTAGAACAATCATTGCTTGGGTGGCATCTCCATAATACTCATCCTGGTGTCTGAGGTGTTCAATCTCTCTTCTCATGGCATCAACCTCCATTTCATCTTCCTTATCTTTGTGGCATGAGATATGGATATCCCTTCCCCCAACAACTTGCCTACTTTGGATTTTTAGTGTCTAATAGAGTCTCCTCGGTAGTAATGACCATAGTACTATCCAAGGTGAGATTTATCTTTCTACTTGTCCTCTTTACCACTAATTTCATCTTCTTATCATAGACTATAGCCTCAATGCCTACTACATCATCCACTGGTTCTGGTATGTGTTGATCACCCCAAGCCAAATTATTTTTTATGGAGTGTGTAAGTGTTCTAGGATGGGTCCCTTTCCCTTTTCTGTTTCTGATGTTTGACCACTTATCTCCTTTTCCACTTGATCCAATGGTTGTTCCTTGCTTGGCTCTTCAGGAAGTTGATATTTTGTGTTGGTCTATCCTGCCCCTATTTTTGTGGATATCTCATTCATCTGCTTGGGGGATGTAGTGTTTTTTTGGGCACTTTATTTTGGTTCCTTTGGTGGTATCACCTCCTTAGGAAAGGAAGCGTTTGGTGGGTTGTTCATTGTTTCTTCATTTTCTAGGGTAGAACTCAATATCTCCTACTCATCCCATTTTCCTACAACTTCTCCAAGATGTTCCCCATGGTCTTTATTTCCTTCATTATCATCTTTCCCAAGGTTTATATATTTTCAATTATGTTATTCACTTTCACTTCCATCTTAATATTCTTTATCCTTCTCTTCTTTGGGTGACTATGACGCCAATTATGGATGAGTTGTGACATTATCAGTTGTTCTTGTTTCCACCAATGGATCTTTTGGTTGTGGCTCCTCTGGTAGAGGTCCTCCTTTCACATCCATGTTGGAATCATTTACAATTGGAACTCTTGAGGTTTCAACATCATCATTTCCATCATCATCATTGTAGGGGTCGAGATTGTCGTGAATGGTACCTCTGTCAAGACCTCTGATACTACTACCGATTCCGGATGTCCTGCCTGGACCTGATCTATGATCAGTTCTGGATGAGTGTTAATGCCTTCTGGTGTGATTTCTTTTTGTGGATTTTTTTCACCCTCTCCACTATTTAATTCTTCTTCACTTTCATATTGTTTTCCTAACTCCTCAACTGGCTTGTTTTGCTCAGTTTCATGAACTATTCTTTCAGCTTCTTCTTGGAATATTTTTTCTTCCCTTTCACTCTTGGTATATATTCATATGGTTGTTTATGTTGTTTGATTAATAATATCCACCTATTCATCCATGTTTATATCCTTAAACATAGTCAAATCCGGGTTGGATTTCCCTTGAAGTATTGCATCCCAGTTCTAAGCATTTTTGGTGAAAGCTTCATCCTCAAATTTATCTTGAGCATATGGTCAATACGATACCACTTGCCCAACATGTTTTGATACTAAATCCTTTGGATCATGATTGTGATACCTTCCAGTCAGGAACCTATATTCTAAGTGACTTAGGCCCTCTTGTTTCTACTGTGTAGTATATTTTACAAAACAATACCACAATTGGAAACCATAAGGGATGAAATCCCTCTTCTTGTCTTTAACCAGTGAAGCATTGAAACCCTACAAATTTGTTTGATAAAAAAATTCCCCCAAAACCAATCGATATGGAACATAAGCTGGAAGATGATGTGGAGCTCCAGTGGCCCCAAATATTCTTAGATAATTATATTTTTCGTCCAAGTACCAATTTTCGATTAGAGAAATTATATTTTTGGTCGTCTTTGAAAGCCACGAGAGTTCTTGTTTAAATATGATAGAGTATAGTTTGGCTAAAAAACCATCACATATCATAGCATAAGCTTTCTTGTATCTGTTCTCCCACAAGACACTAAAATATGCATGAACGGGGAGCTCAGACACATGCCAACTCAAGCCCATCCATGTAAAGACATTTTTGGCACATATTACATAAAGTAAATAGGAAGCCATATAAAAGGAGGGCACATCTCTAGGATTTGGTTTTTGAGATTGCTCTATTCTAATGCTTAGTTTCTTGGACATGATAGCTCTCTAATTGAAAATGCTTCCCGATATCGCCACAGTGTAAGCTAGAGGCATATAAGCTTCTAAGAATCTAGAGAAGTCTTTCTTCCCATAAATTCGATAGATCAATGCCATTAAGTACATATAGGTTTCTCTCAGGCTAGTGGTGCCATACAATCATGCAATCTTGTTTATAAATTTCTTGTCTTCTTTCCACCATGATGCCAACAATTTTTTCATGTCATGTTTATCATAAACGGCCACTACAAAATCACTACTTATCTTAACCTATAGTTCCCTAAGCTTATAATACTTGTTCACTTCTACGGGTAGGATGACTCCCACACATTTCCATTGTTCATCGATGATAAGACATTTAGCAATGTCTATGTGACTAATTATCCATTTTAAGGACTCTATGCAAGGAAATATAGGATACCTAGAGGATACCATGAGCAATAAGGAACATTTGATTTTCGAGAATACTTGGTCATCCAATGTTTGAAACTTCGAAGTAATGTGAGGCGTGAATTTTGGGAAATATGAGTGATTTATCTTATTGAGTAAATCATTCTAGGAGGAAAAAAGTACCTTGGACGTGGTGCTCGAAATCATGTCTTTATACAACGGTGGTTGGTTAAAAACCTTATTGTGTTAGAGTAAAATTACATGTTCTACCTTGGACATGGTCTTCATCTCTTCGACAACCACTGGGCTCGAAGCTTAGCCTATCAATGTGTTCTTCCTCTTGGGCGTTTTCAGGGACTATCGAGTGGTAGGTCTACATGGTGAAATTTTATTCACATAAACAACATTGTTAAGCTCGCGATTTATTCACAATTCTATGAGAAATAAATCAATTATCAAATTAAAATTCATACCTAGATAAGAAAATAAAAATTGACTTCAGAACTTACCGGTTCTAGCCACAACACTCGAAATTTAGAAATGACCTAGCTCTACTACGCACAGTGTCTGGTTTGCAGATGCTCTTTACTGCAAAAATTCCCTTAGTTTCTCAACAAAAACAATGCATAAGCTAAAGAGACATTTGCGTTCATATATCCTAACTCCCTTCATTCAAATTTGGAAATTACAATCACCTTGTACAGTGGAATATTTGGAAATCCTAAAGGTTTGAATGCGCACCTGTGTGCCATGCTTGACATTAATGAGTTACGTCGAACAACGACACAAGGAAGTTGTTCTTTCAATTCATTGGTAGTTTTAAAGTTATCGTGGTTTGGCGCGCAGTGAATGTTTGCGTCAGGGTTCAAGGATTGAACTCATTTTTGCAGGAGTTTGTTTTGTGTTATCATTTATTGTTGATCCCGACGAAATCTCGTGTCAAAAACCCCTTCTTTCAGTTGTCGCATAACATGTTTTTCAAGGTGGTGACATGTCAAACAAGTTTATTTGTATAGTGACGTGGTGTGTGAGTTTCCATCCATTGTGTCAACTAGGAGTGCTAAGTCTGATTAGGCATAGTTTAATTGGCCATCATATGGTGCTATAATCAGGTGCGGGCAATTTTTTTTCGTTAAAAAAATGTAAGCGGTTAATCTGACGTTCAAACTTTCAATGACCATGATTGATGCATGGTATAGGATAGACGATCCATATTTGATCCCACTTTCAAAGGGTTTCAGCCATCAGAATAATCTTTTGTGCGTGGAAGTCCTATTTTGGAAATGCAAAGGGACGATGCCAAGGGAGCATTGGTTTTCAACAGGGAGACTTGCCTTATCATCTTTTTGCAAAAGAGAACATACCTCACCGACGACCGATGAAATTCATCAGCGTCAGTTCATTTTCATTGATGTTTTATGTTTCTCATTCTATCACATAATTCCCCTAACAACTGATGGTCTTAAGAACGACATTCGAGATGATGTGGCGAGTGACGTGTTAAAGATGATGTGGCATAGTTGATGTGTCAATACATAGTTTTTTTGATGATGTGTCAGATGACATGGAAGTATAGGAGTCCACATGGCAGTTAATGTGGCAGCATGAGGTGACAGTTCATCGAATGACATGGACACTCATAAAGTTAGGATCGAGTGAATCTCAGTTTAGGATATCAATGGTTTGGATCAATATGAAGTTTTCATTAGATGATCGTGGCTAGCTCGATTAGTTCACTCATTGACAACGAAAAACATCATTTCTCAGTCCAAATGTTTCACAATAGGAAGGGACCAACACCGATTATCGATGCACATTGACAATCAGAGTTTTCTCAAATGTTTCCAATTTTGCGCATAGAGATGGTCGTTGCCCGATGCACTATTGGTGATCAAAAAAGTTTTCTGTCGGGGGTCGGGAAAGTCAAGGATTTGAAAGGTTTTTCAATTTTTCTTCAAAAATATTTGAGTCCCAAATCCTCCTCTCGTTTCAATATGAAACCATATGTGTTCTATCATTTCGAATGATCATTCATCTTAGGCTAGGGACACAATTAGGCAAGAAAAATCATTCAGGAGAAATATTGAAAACAAGCTATGATCAGACAAATCAAAATCTAAGATGAAAATGAAAGCAAAGTGGTACCCAAAATTTCATAAATTTTGAGGGTGTGTTGAGTGCTCAACAATATGATCTATCGGTCCTCCCTTCACAATGGACAAACACTCTCTTCTATACATGAGTTTACTTGAAACCAAAAATAGAAAATGGCGAATCAAATCCCCTTAGGATAAATGAATCCAAGTGGTTACAATATGATTTCCAATCATGGAAAATGGTTTCCTTAATCCTTTCCAACTCCCATCATATTTAGGATGCCTTGGTTGTCAAATTCGAATTTGGAGATGTAGGCTATAATAACTTGGTCAAAACTCATCCCAAATGAAATTTAATAGCATTTGACTTCTTATATCCATAATATATTTAATGGATATATTCAAATATTTGTAGATAAACCAAATCTGCACTCATATTGATCACCAATTTGTCATATTTATCTCTAATTAATTTAAAACCATAATTTGAAATAGCCCATAAATAAATTGTATCTACCCAAATTAATTTGGAAGATATTCAAGACATGTAGAATAATGGATTTATACAAATGGTTTTTTCATAATGCATCATCTACAATTAAAGCCACTTCATATTTAACATCTTTTTACAAAGTGGTTTCATGGTTGGTGGTGGTTGACTACTCCATCTGCAATACATGGATCTAAAGCAGTTCCCAAATTGAGTCATTATTCATAAGTAAATACAAAATATGTCAATTATTCCAAATGATAATCATAGCTCAACGAAATACTAATAAATGCAATGGAAAACACTTTAAACCAAAATCCTGATAATAAGCATTAAAAAGGATTAATACAAGGTCAGAGGGGAGTGAAAAACATTAAAAGTAAGGGGAAAAAGGGTGGAAAAATATGGAATTTCTATGACTCAACATGCCTTACTAAAGAATCTATCATGCTTTGAAAACTTGATAGAGTTGCATGTTCCGTTGGCAGGTGCCTTTCATCTTAGTTTCCATGATCAATATTGAGTTTTGTCTGGGTCAATTTCTTAGTCACCTTCGAGGTTTCCAATAGAGGTGGGAAATATGGTCAAAGTAGCTCCATATTAAATATTGGATGCAAGCCAAGGAAAGCATGAATACTCAATTTAAAATATTTTTCACACACAACCTTTGTGATGGTGTAAGGCCCATATTAGAGTGGTTTGAGCTTCATGTAAGGGCATGTGAGGTGCTCTTGTTTCAAATGAAACCATACCTTTTAACCAACTTGAAACTTGTGTGGAACCCGATGTTGGTCATGTCATTGCATGTACTTGACATTGGCCTTCTACAAGATATTATGAACCTATTATCAAAGGTGTTAGATACATTCAAAAAATTTGGTTTCTTTGTCTCCCTTGGTTTGAGTGTGGTAGGACTCTGTCAATAAATATGGAATAGGAAGAGATACATCAATGGGGGGAAATGGATAGAACACCAAGGAAACATAAAAAGGATTGTGGCCAATAGAGCTTTGGAGGGATTTTTTATAGCTATGTTGAATGTATGGAAGGCTCTTATATGACATACGTGGATGATTGAAGTTGTACATGCAAAAGATATGCACAATCATCATCTTGACCACTTTCATGTGTCCATTTTTCATGTGGTCATCTTGGTGTCGATCAAAGACCATAGGATAGACCAAAAGGTACTAAGGAACCTTATTTCCCTATCTAAAATAATGGTTTGTGATAGCCCAAAATGAACCCAAACATTCTCAAAGAAGAGCCTAACAATGGCCTTGGTTGTGATAAGATTTTTAAATGGTTCCAAAATGGCCACCTTAAATAAATAATCAACAAACACAAAGACACAATCGTGACCATGTTTGATGGAGGGAAAACATGACATGTAATCCATGGAGACTGACTCCCAGGGATTATCTGGGGTAGGGAGAAGAGTGCACATCCCTTCAATCTTGATGGCCATTTTAGCAATGGAATAGGCAGTGCATGACCTAATATACTAGTTGACATCTCATCTAAGATTTTTCCAGTAGAAATACTTCTAAATTAATTATATTGTCTTCTCCTATATTTTCTTCTCCCCATTGAAGTGCCCTACCACTCGATTGTAATGTGCCTCTAAAGTTATCTTCACATGTTCACTTGAAGGAACAAAAAGATGTCCCATATAGTACAAGAGCACATCTTGGAGGTGGAATTCTATGACTTTTTTACCTACACTCAGTTTCTAATAAGTAACAGTAAAGTCAAATTCACTATTGTATAATTGTGGCCACTCAAAGGTCTTGTGCCCATGAGAGTTAAGAACTGCGGTTAGCACCACAACCAGGGGTCGATTGAGGAAATCTACAACATGGTTACCCTTCTTGTACTTAATGTTCGACTTGAATTGTTACAAGTATGTGGACCACTTCTAATGGAATTCATTATGTAACTTTTCTTGTGTCTACATGAATTGATAGGCTTGTTGTATGATCATTTCATTTCCCAGAACACAATGCTTCCACTATTGGCATGCCTACACAAAGGAGTACATTTCCATGTCATAAGTGGGATATTTTTGAACAAAATCATATATCATTTCACTATTATAGGCCACTATATGTCCTTTTTTAGTGTGTACTACACCGATATCCTAATCAGAGGCATCTTTATGAATCTCAAATGGTTGTTGCAGTTCTAGTAATGTGAGGACTATTATGAATCAAAGGTGGTGTTTCATATCCTAGAATTATTTATGTTGTGATTCACACTAGTAAAACTTGGCTTTATCTCCACTCATGGTCACTTGACTGAAGGGCCAAGCGATATGAGAGAACCCCAACATGAACCTACAGTAGAAGTTGGTGAGGCCCAAGAAATTTCAAATCTCTATCACAGTCCTCAAAGAAATCCAATTGCGAATGAATTGGATTTTGGTTGGGTCCAAATGCACCCCATGTTCATCCATGATGTATCCTAAGCATTGACTTATCTACATGTCAAATGATCATTTCTCCAGATTAGCGTATAACTTGTGTTGTCGCAAGGTGATGAAGACTTGTTGTATGTGATGTAAATGTTTTTCCCATCTCCAAATGAATATGAGGATTTTATTCAAATATAAGATCAAAAACAAATTTGTGAACAACCACATGATATCATCCATCATACTCATGAATTTTGTTGGAGCATTAGTCAAGCCAAAAGGAATGGCCCACCACTAAAAAAGGCCTTCTTTATATTTGAAGGTTGTCTTCCATACATCAGTTTGTTCTGTCAGAAACGGGTGGTCTCCTAAATTTATATCAAACTTACTAAAGAAGTTCGCACCCTTAAGCTAATCAATAATATCATCAATCTGGGGGATCAAGTATTGGTTCTTGACATTGATTGTGTTCAGGGCCTTATAATCAATACATAGTTTCCATGTCCCATCCTTCTTTTGCACTAACACAATTGGGCTCCCAAAAGGTGAGGAGGTCTGTAGAATGCATCCCTTTTATATGAGCTCATGAATTTATTCTTTAATTCCTCATTATCTAGAAATGAGCATCTATATATTGGACCATTGGGTAAGGGAGCACCAAATATCAATTCAATGGGATATTTGACCTAAAATGGAAAAGGCCCCCATATAGGTGAGGCAAAGATGTCTCTGTATTCATATACAACCTTATTGACATATTTATGTTGTGTAGAGAGACCATTCTTATATTGTGTAGGGGTAATTGAACACACACTCACAACTAGGGAAAAATAAATGGTTCTTTTCCCCAGTGGAGTCACCAATCTATTGGTGGTAAATTGTAATAAGGATGAGCAATTTACCAAATCTAAGGGTTGTGACTTAGACAAAAACAATCATGAAGATGAAACATGAAAACCACATTCCAAAAGAATACTTACAGTACTTTAAACTCTAATATATCCATATAAAAATAACATAAATGAAGAAACTACAACCATAAATATGAATAGACTAATTTAAAGAATGTAAATTATCAATTCATATCTAATGGAAAGCATACATAATGTCACCTATGGAGAAAACCTTATTGAATAACTAACTCTCTAGTCTCCTCCTTCAGAGGTTCATTTTATTCACTAGCATGTGTTGATCCCTTCCTTGGTTTCAAGTAGCATGAAAATACAAAAATGTTATAAAGAGGAAGGAGTCCTTGAGATTCATGGTGTAAGTTCAACATGTACTTATTATATGTGGATGGATGAGGAATGAAGAGACCTAAATTTTTTTAAAAGAAAACTAGTGGCTAAACCCCCTTGACATGGTGATATAAAATAATGGTTAATTAACCAATTAAACGATAAGAATAGAAATTAGGTTTTAAAAGTTTCCACTTATAATTACTTTCCTTTTCTAGAAAATTCTAGCCAGAAACAGTCAAAATTGTGGTTTTTATGGTCATGTACAATTTTTGGGGATAAAATCAATAATGATGATCATTAAAGGTGTGTCATCAAAATTCACTTTATTAGTGAGAGTCCTACATTGACCATCACCAAAATTCACTTTATGTACTAGCCCTAATGAATCAAAATTCAAGTTTCTCTCAAAAGTTTACAAAGATCTAGTGGAGATGGAATGGGTGGTAAACATTTTGTTTGATGGTGTACTTTGGAAAAAATATGGAGATGTCAAAAGTGAAAAAAAAAATAGGTGATAACAGACACCAATGATATAAATCATCAGTGTAGGAGTCATTGAGTCACTCTCCATGAGGATCAGGAGAGTAACCAATTAGAGGAGTACTAACTCAAAATCATGGTCTAACTCTTAAGGAAATACACAACCCAACTGTAAAGAACTGACTCAAAACATGTTATTTGTTCAAAGGTGACATACAATAAATGTTTCCACATAAAGAAAGAATAATAAAGATATCAATTCTTCCCCCTTTATCATTGTCTTTTTTGTTTGGTTGTATTTTTCAGTTTATATAAAAAAATGTGTGATAATATGGTTGAGGAGACTAGTATCACGAGATGAAAAACTAAATCCCAAGAACATGGAACAATCCTTTTCAAAAATGAGGCAAATGAAAAGTGTAAAATATAATCATGCCTCCCCAAGGGATAATATTTTAAATGCATGAGAAAGTGATGCAAATGGATAGGAGTGGAGATGAATGTAATGGTATTAATCATGAAGAAGAAAACTACAATGAAGCATAGAAAAAATCATGCAAGAAATGGTAATCATGCAAATGAAAACCAAACATCAAATGGAGCTCACTATGAAATAGGCTAGAACATTGAAGATAGAAATCATTCAACTTCTTACTCAATCTCATGGTGGAACTAAAGAGGATTGTGATCCTATGATAAATTCTTATCATGGCTATTGAATGGCAAGTAGGATGCTAACTAGGGAATCCCATCATAGGTAGTATCTATGACACAAGTTATCCCAAATGAAAAATAAAGAGAGGTGGATATGTCACAACCTAGTAGGGTCAATTCTAAGGTGAAATAAGACTAAATAAGGTCAATTATGAACATATGAATGGAAAAATATCATAACATATATGCTATTCAAGCATTATTAACTTGAGATTCGAAAAAAAATTGAACTTTGAAGACACCAATAATAGAATAATTATCCTTGAAAAAGTCAAAAGTACCCTCAAAACATCAATTTAGACAACTTTTCAAGATTCTACCAAAAACAAAGAAATAACAGATCTCAAAAATGACTTAGAATGAAAAGTGAGGGTAAAAATTATATAAATATTGAAAAAATAAGTCTTTTTTACCATTTTACAATTTACCTTTTACTAATCCATTTTCAATATCCAATTTTAGCTATAGATTTTGAAGGATTCGACTATAGGATTTGGATGTTGTTTGATATAGGTAACCCTATACACTAAGATTTTCATTATTGTCTTTTAAATTTTTCATTTTTCAATTTTTTTGTGGATACTAGACCCTTCATAGAAGTAAAAACTTATGCATGCAGTTCCACTTTAGCATGGCCACACACTTAAGGACCTATTCCAACTAGGTTAATGTGAGGCCTATGCACACATGATATTGATACAACTAGAGGGTTTTGTTCATTAAAAAAAAATATTTTAAAAATTTCTATTTTTTGCATTGATCTTCTCATGTTTTACTAATTGTGTAGGCATGATGAAACTCACTTATTGGAGTGAGAGAGCATGAGGTAGATAATATTGCTACTTTTATGGGCCCTATTATTCTTGGTTCCCTATGGAACTGTGGCCTTCTCAAGTTCTTCAAATGTGCCAACATGCTAAGCAACTTCAGACTACAGTGGGGATTTGTTATACTATGGAACCCTAGCATTAGTGTCTTTTGCATTCATGATGAGATACTTGACATAGGTTTCAAGGACGTATATTTTTTTTATTGGAATAACCTAGTGAGTTTGGTCATGCATTTCACATGGAGTAGGTCATGGTGGAGCCATAGACATTTTGATTGGTTATATAGAGAAATATTGCATTCCTACGACTTAGAAAATCAACTAAATTCCCATGTGCTCTATCCAGGATGACAAATTACATGATAAATTATAGGCCCTAATGTATACTCTTACACAAGTAGTAGCCTCACAAAACCCCACCATATTTATCATCCTTTAATACATTATGGAGTACAATGTCTTTCTTCCATAATGTTTTACTAGAGTTCTACTCTATTGGTTAACCTTAAGATTAGTTAACAAAGATCAGACTAGGGAGATACAAATCCTTTAGATATGGGAGTACCTTTTGTTTATTTTCTTAAAGACTCCCATCTACATTCCCTCAATTTGACACCCCTTTAGCTAATCTGAGAGGTCCCAATATGTAATGACGAATAAAATTGATGTATTGACTAGACATAGGCATAATAGTCAATGCATTTGATGATCACCTTTTTTATTGGCTCATAGACTATATCATAGATATAAAGTAATACCCATGATGGAATTTCATTGTGATGTAGACTTGTCCTTACCCCTTGGAACATAGTGAGGCCCCATTGGTAAGACTTAATTTGTGTTTTTGAGCATTCAAATATTTCAAATCATTTTCTATTTTTATGAGATTACATATATAAAAAAATTAAGTAATGTTGAGAAATAATATGTTGTTGGGATGAATACTTGTATCCCAAACATCCTAACAAACTCCCATGGAACCATCATCGATGCATGTTTGATGGGGATGAGAAACCAATGGTAGTAGGAATGGCAATAGGTGCATAGGATCCAAAGTTAGCTCAAGTACTATAATAGTTTTTGTTGGAACAAATATTGAAATTTTGGATTTCGGTAGCTTAGGAGGAAAAAATTTATAATGTTTAGCTACCGAAAGTGCAGACTTTCGATAGCTTAAATCTTGGGTTTTATATGCATTAGTTGTCGAAAGTATATCAGTCGAGACCAAGCGTTCAAGCGTCACGCATCAATCCACATGGAGGAAGAGCTCACGAGTAGGCATGAAAAGAATGCAATAAACGACATAAAATCATTATAATAGGGTTTAACATAAATGCCACGTCACCATTTTGGGGTTTCGGCGATCGGAGGTTTGGCCAACGTAAAGATTTTAACCATTGCTCTGTTTCTCGAAACCCGAAATCCCGAAATCGGGGTTTCGGGACGTTCGATGGCTTACAGTGCTCTAAAATCACACTATTAGCCACCGAAAGCCAGGACTTTCGGCAGCTAAGATACCCTTGTTTTCGTCTTGATAGCCACCGAAATCGCAGATTTTTTCCAATGACTAAACTACCTTAGTAAAAGTCAGTTTTCTCAGCCGTGGAGAGGTCGTTTTGCGTGCTCAAATGGTCGATTGACATCTACATATCCTAAGATTTCTAGTGGTGCATTCATATTTTCATTTGGATCTTGGGAAGGAAGTCACAAATCCCCCTCAATATGAGTTGTCACATATTGGGATAATCGAATCCATCTCCGAGCCCTAATTTTCAGATCTCATATTTTCCTGTTTTGACACATGTTTGTAAAATTCATATCTGGGGAAAATGGAAATGGATCTCAGGGAACTAAGAGAGGTTTTTTCTCAAAACAAAAATATGCACAAAAGCCTCTTTCAGTTTATACACAGTTGTCACGATTCGAGAGATACCGAACCATAACCGCAGCCACAATTTTCAGCAGTTTGGTCTGTTTTCTAATGGCAGAAAGTTTCTGAAATTGATGGTAAGTGTTGTTGTCTTTTGGGAAAATTTCGACCTCAATACCTACATGAGATACCAATTCATTTCCAGAATGATTTCTTTGTAATTAGAATCATTTTTCAGTTATTCGAAAAGGGGCAAAAGACTTATATTATTGTATCTTCTTGAAGAAGAAAAGCGGGGGGGGGGGGAAGACACACATGAGTAGTACTCCTGGGCTGTGGCTTTCATTTTCAATTTAATAAAAGATTGCAAAAGCATGTTTTATTCATATCATAGATTCTTGTGATGTTGCTTGTAGAGTTTGTCCATTTTCTTAGTTTCAATATCACTCCATCTATCTTTTCTTCTTGATTTGTAACAATCTTGTAATAGAATTCATCTTCTGTTAGATGCTCTGTTGCAGACTGGTTATTGGTTGTTTCTTGCAGAGATCAAGGTTCATAATTCATCCTCTGCTAGACGCTCTGTCCCAACCATCTTTTTCCGCTGATTTATGCTTGGAATTCACTCATCGCTAAGTGCTCCTTGTGTATTGATATGTTTTCTCTTTATTTTGTTGCCATACTTTTATAAATCCTTCTCTTTATAATCAGCTTCTACCTCACCTCTGTTCCATGTATTTCCATTTCCAAAACACTCTTTTTATTTACTTGATTATTTGACTCCATGCCCAATGGACTACCTCCCGGTCCAACCCATCAGCCCTAAAAATCTCAAAACTATTTGTTACCCGCAGATCTACCCGCTGTTAAGCTTATTGGATATCCTCTCGTGACATATATTCGAGAGATACCTCTCGGGTTGGAAGGGGCATATTCTAATCAAAATTGGTTCGTGGTTATCTCGGAATTTACTTGCACGTAATCCAAATCAAGTTCTGAGTGATAACTTATTTTTTCATTTAAAATGTGCTAAGGCTTGGCTCAATTATAGCCTAGAGTCGACTCTTGTGACAACATTTTCTGGTGCCATTGTCGGGGATGGAGGACGAAGTTATCTTCCCTGGAATACTACAAAGTTCATATCTATCTCTTGATGGTGAACAAGGGATAGGCATTCAATTTGTTGTGATCATTCACCTAGCGACTCCTTGGTTCGTAGACTCTACATGATTTTGCTGGCGACTCCACTGGTCTCAAATGTTGAATCCGTTCACTGCTCAAATTGCTGCAAGGTTTTCTCCTCTGGACTTTACAAATGTTTATGGCTTTCCAAACACTGTTCCAGACATTAAAATTTGGGAATATGTCCTTCCTAAATTTGGAGAATATGAGAACAACAATCCCGCTCAACACTTGTTTGGATTCCACAAGCTCATGGAGGAATTAAATGTACATCATGAAGATGTCCTCATGAAATTGTTTATGTTTTCATTGGAAAAAGATGCTAGGCTCTGGTATAAATCTTTACCCCATTCCAGTATTCCTTCATTGAAATATTTTCACATACTTTTTCATCAACATTGTAAAAGAATATACTCAGTTGAAATACTTTTTGAAGATTGTTGTAATATAGAATTCATAAGACAAAACGATCAAACAAATCCTCTTGAAGAAGAGGAAGAAATATCAAAAATTTCTCAAGTTGATGAAGATGATCAGTATGAGGAAGAGTTGGCTCATAAAGAAGCTGGATCTTGTGAACATACTCAAGAAGAAAATATTCAACATCAAGATCAACCTACAGAAGAAGAGATAGACCTGCTCCTGAACAACTATGTTATAGCCCCTACTCACACAGATTTGCAACTTTCACACAGTCCCGGATATGAGTGTCAAACTTCTTCCATTTCTGAAGATGTAAATCTGTTTTTAAATGATGACAGTCATGTATTTGATGGAACTTTACAGGAAGTTAGTGAACCTATTTATGATGATTTCCTGCCAGGAGATCAGATTTTAGACTCTGTTTTGTTTCGTGAAAAATATATGGTTTCCATGTTTAATGATCCCAAAGAAAGTTTGTTGTTCGAGAATGCTTTAGACTGTGATTTACAGAAGTATGATTATGAAATAAATAGTATGCCAGAGATAATAACAGAGTTTCCTTTGCTTGAGAGATCCACAATTGATGTCCCTAGTTTTTGTCTGACTGATGACCCTCTTGAGTTATCTGTTGAACCTAAATATGATGAGTATAGTGATGATTATTTCATCGTTTCTGTAGAACAACTTGCTGCAGATTTTTCATGGAGGGATGAGGGTCTTCAGACAAGATTGTGCCATGATTTTGGAGATGCCATTGCAGATGATCTTGAAGGGTGCTCAGATATTCTCTTTGAGAATGATCCTGAGCATTATAAATCAGAACATAGAGTAGTCCTGGATGTTTTAAAACCTCAGGACCATATATTTTTCCAAGATACTTTTGCTGATATTTTAGATTCATTTAATGGAGGAGTATGCTATGTCATGGATATTTTGTCACAATAATCAATGAAAGGTTTGAAAATTCATGATCACCAATAGGCCAGATGGGAGTTGTTAGTTTCCTTTTTCATCCTGCTCAAAGAAAGTGTGAGAAAATTTCAAATAAGTAGACAATTATTGGATTGGCTTCATTGGCATTTTTGTATCATTTGATTCAGTGGGAATTTTTCAGTAGTTAGAGTAGGTGATGTATATAAATAAGCTTTACTTTGAGCATTATATTACAACGGTGGTTTTTAATATGTTTTTAGTTCAATTTTGAATCCAGTATGGTTTTGTTTTAAAGCATTACGACTCCATAGCCCAATGAATGAACAAGTGATTTTTGTTTCGAAAAGCTGCAAGTAAAGTGACAGGGTTCAAAGTTTGATAAGGATGATTTTGGGTCGCCCAATGGATGAAGGCATGTGGTCTACTGTTCTTAGCGCTTTACAGGAAAGCATCATCCCTATATGGAGCCTATGTTGGAACAAATATTGAAATTTTGGCTTTCGGTAGCTTAGGAGGAAAAAATTTATAGTGTAAATCTCAGGTTTCATATGCCATTAGCTGCTGAAAGTGTATCGGCCGAGACCAAGCATTCAAGCACCATGCATCAAGCCACTTGGAGGAAGAGCTCACGAGTAGGCGCAAAAAGAATGCAATAAACGACATAAAATCACTATAATAGGGTTTAACATAAATGACACGTCACCATTTTGGGGTTTCGACCATCGGAGGTTTGGTCGACGTAAATATTTTAACCACTGCTCTGTTTCCCGAAACCCGAAATCCAAAAATCGAGGTTTCAGGACTTTCGATGGCTTATGGCACTCCAAAATTGCACTGTTATCCACCAAAAGCCAGAACTTTCGACAGCTAAGATACCCTTGTTTTCGGCCTGATAGCCACCGAAATCGCAGATTTTTTCCAATGACTAAACTGCCTTAGGAAAAGTCAGTTTTCTCAGCCGTGGAGAGGCCATTTTGTGCGCTCAAATGGTCGATTGACATCTACAGATCCTAATATTTCTAGTGGTGCATTCATATTTTCATTTAGATCTTGGCAAGGTAGGAAAAAGTCCCCTGGAAGATGAGGTGTCACATATTGGGAGAATTGAATCCATCTTCGAGCCCTAATTTTTGGATCTCATATTTTCCTGTTTTGACACATGTTTGTAAAATGCATATCTGGGGAAAATGGAAACAAATCTCAGGGAATTGAGAGAGGTTTTTTCTCAGAACAAAAATATGTACAAAATAATCTTTCAGTTTATACACAACTGTCACTATTCGAGAGATACAGAACCATAACCGCAACCACAGTTTTCAGCGGTTTGGTCCGTTTTCTAATGGCAAAAAGTTTCCGAAATTGATGGTAACTATTGTTGTCTTTTGGGAGGATTTCGACCTCAATACCTACATGAGATACCAATTCATTTCCAGAGGTATTTCTTTGTAATTAGAATAATTTTTCAGTTATTCGAAAGGGGGCAAAAGACTTATATTATTGTATCTTCTTGAAGAAGAAAAGGGAGGGGGGGAGGAGGGAAGACACACATGAGTAGTACTTTTGGGTTGTAGCTTTCATTTTCAATTTAATAAAATATTGTAGAAGCATGTTTTATCCATATTATAGATTCTTTTGATGTTTCTTGTAGAGTTTGTCCATTTTCTTATTTTCGATATCACTCCATCTATCTTTTCTTCTCGATTTGTAACTATTTTTTAATAGAATTCATCCTCTATTAGATGCCCTGTTGCAGACTGGTTATAGGTTGTTTCTTGCAGAGATCAAGTTTCAGAATTCATCCTCTGCTAGATGCTTTATCCCAACCATATTTTTCCACTAATTTATGCTTGGAATTCACTCATCGCTAAGTGCTCCTTGTGTATTGATATGTTTTCTCTTTATTCTGTTGTCATACTTTTATAAATCCTTCTCTTTGTAATCAACTTCTACCTCACCTCTGTTCCATGGAATTCCATTGCTGAAACACTCTTATTATTTACTTGATTATTTGACTCCATGCCCAATGGACTACCTCCCGGTCCAACCCATCAGCCCTAAAAACCTCAAAACTGTTTGTTACCCACAGATCTACCCACTGTTAAGATTATTGGGTATCCTATCGTGACATATATTCGAGAGATCCCTCTTGGGTTGGAAGGGGCATCTTCTAATCAAAAGTGGTTTGTGGTTATCTCGGAATTTACTTGCACGCAACCCAAATCAAGTTCCAAGTGATAACTTATTTTTTCATTTAAAATGTGAGAAGGCTTGACTCAATTACAGCCTAGAGTCGACTCTTGCGACAACAATTTCAATGGAATATTGAAGGTCAGACTCTCGTTGTACCATTAATTTGACCACTCAATATTTGTTAGCACATGCAAGAACATGTGGTAGGAATACTACCATGGTGGGAGCAATTGCTTTGATAATTGGCCATAACGGTTATTTGTTACCATGATGTTCATGTTGATCCATCATCCTAAGAGTACTCCCCTTGAAATTATCTAGTATTGTTATCTTATGTAGCCCCGTTTTTTGTATTGTGAATGGATATAAATCCCATTTTTGTACTCTTGAAATTACACTTTTTTGAAATGATATGATTCTCTATTGGATTTACAGATATATGTATTCCATTCTATTTATGCATGAAAATGATGTGTTTTCTATTTTTATGATTTTATGTACACAAATGCTTTAGTATTATTAATGTGACAATCCAATCTAGAACATAATTTGCTATTGAATCAATCAATTCATTACATCTTCTTGTAACATGAATATTTTAATGAACTCAAAATAACACTTAAGAAGTCTCACCCATAAAAACCTTCATAGAATAGTAGGATCACACACATGGTAAACATTATTTAATTGGGACACTTCCGATAGTGAATTAATATGGACACTATATATTGTATACTGAGAGAAACTACTTCAGAGAGAAACTCAATAACTACACTCTACTCAACAACATTGTTGGTCGCATGACCAAGACAAATTTCTCCTTATTTTACAAGATAAATAGTGGGAGAATAAATCACCCATGCCATGAAAAAAGGGTTCTATTTGCTCCTACTATCAATGCCAACAAATCCCGTATAGATGAGAATGTTCAAATACATCTACTAATCAAGTATAAATGCTAATAAGCATGAGTCAAAACCCAAAATAAAGAATTTAAATCAAAGGAAAAATATGTAAAATGGGATTGCAAGACATTACTATATACACATAATACATCTTTATATAAATATCATTATGGGTTTTGTCCAAAAAATTTCCTTCATAATCCACTAACTCATAAGCACCTTTCTTTATAACACGCCTCATAATGTAAGGGCCATACCACATCGATTAAAATTTTCCAACCCCCATCTTATCATTGTATTGATAATAAATAATAATTGAATCTCCTTTAGAAGGGACACAAGGGAAAACACTTTTATCATATTGATCCTTAGCATGTTCTTATGAGCATCATTTTCCATAACTACATCTTGATGATGTTCATTAGGAAATTAAGAAAAAACAAGGCATTCCTACTTGGCTAAGGTATTGTGTAGGAGCTCAACAACTATTTTGAATGAAATTACTTCACATTCAATCAAAGGTACTCCCTCCACACCATGCACTAGATGAAACATAGTAAACCCTGTGGCTAGTTTTTTCAAATTTCGATATACCCAAAGAGCCATAGAAAACAACAAATTATAGTTGGACTTATCTATGTTTATTGTCCTCTAGAGAATAGTTTTTAATGTATCGTTAACAACCTATGTTTAACCATTGGCCTAAGGACAGTATGGCAATCTCAACCATCATCTTATTTTGAAAACATGAATCGTGATCTAATATGATCTTTCAAGTCACACTAAATCTGGTGATAACATGATTGAATATGAACAAAGTTATTGTCTTACTATCATTTGCAAAAGTCATCGTAGCCTCTACCCACTTAGTAAAGTAGTATATAGTCACAGTAATTTACTTGTGACCATCCATAGAAGTAAGATAACACATCATAAAATCCCCTCCCCACATGGAAAAGGGGCCAACATCAACAACATGGTTGAATGGAGTAGGATGACCATGCATTTTCTTGGTAAAAATTGGCAAGGATGACACTTCTTGACTTCTTCAATGCAATTATTAAAAACCAATGGAAAAAATATATGTTGCACAAAATTTTCTAGGCTATGGACATCCTTGAAATATAACCACCATACGCTCCACCAAGGTAGTAATTTAAAAGTTCTCAGTCTCATTATTTAAACATTAACATAATATCATATCAACCCCTCATGATGCAAATTGTCACCAATAATGAGATATCATTATGCTTGATGGTGAATATGACATTTGTGATGATAAATATGAGTTCCAAATATTTTGGTTTTAAGATACACTAGAATGTCTACATACCATGGATTTATAGAGGCAATGACGAATAAATTATCATTAGGTAAAGATTCATCTCCAACTGGATACCCACCGTCTCATGAAATTTTCAACATCAATTCAAGGAAAGCTAAGAAGTTCTTGGATTTAGATAAAAAAAAATTATAATTCAAACTCGTCCAATGTGATAATATACTTTGCATATTTACCCAAAATTAGAGTAAAAATAAGCTACATGGGGTTAGCATCTACAATAAATATCATGCATTGAAGAAGTATATAATGTGGATGTATTTGGATAACATGAACTACTTCCAGTGTGTTAGGGACCTAACCTCCCTAATCCCTCACGTAGGTAGAATAATATATTTCCATGTATTAAAGTCTGATATTAATAAGGCCTAGAAATAAGGAAGAATAAGTCAAATGTAAGAATACCTAAGAGAAGTTACTACTTCTAGAAGGATCTTCCTCTAGATTATTCTTTTGGGTAGATATAATTAGTATAAATAGGAGTAGAGGGTATGAGAAGTTTTGTCTTGAGAATTATTGTAATAGAGCGTTGCTCTTCTAGGGGTAGTCCCCTCAAAGAGGCAAGTGAACATTGTTTCCTATCAATAAAGGTATTATTTTGGTGTTGTGGTTTCATCTATTGTGTTGTTATTTTGGTATTCTCTATCATATTTATGTTTTCAGCTATTATAATAGATATGATACCTTACAAGTGGTATCAGAGCACTTTCCTTGGAAAACAATTGTGGGTTATTATTTTTAGGGTAGAGACATATTCTGACATCTTAAATCTACATAGATCTGTCATTCGGGGCATAAATCCATGGTAGGGGAAGCATACACACAGGAAATATGAGTGGTACTTAAGCACACATTGTTGGCCACACTTGGAACCCATGTTGGTACCCATTGAAGTGGTAGCACATGAGACAACACCTGTATATGACTCAGCCTAGATATCATAAATCCCTCCATAGATAAACCAATCGGCCATCTGAATGATATAGTGCCACCAATAAAAACACTCGGGAAGATACTCTCTAGTACCTGGGTAGTCGGGTAGTACAACTAAGGGCACGGTCTATCCTCCTTAGTTTGTGCCCTGAGATATTGGGTCGAGTACTATTATTGGACCTCGCACGTATATCATAGAGATATAGAACAAGGAAAAACATTTTCTATAGAAACCTTGATTACCCTAACCCTTGGGACGAAAACAGACATAGAACAAACAAGATCTATTATCATGCAAATTTACCTCTTGCATTTTGGTTGCGAAATTACTACACATTTTTTCCTGTTGAGAATTTGGGCTTTTCAATACTGCAATATTAATCAAGCCAATACACTTATTTGGGACCTATCCCATTGGAATCCTCTCTTCACCCTGATTCCCATGGTACCTATCATTTTTCATACATTTTTTTTTGTGGACTCGACCCCTTTTTCGGCACCCTTATTTGACCCCTATCCCATTA
>ML787001.1:145265-165221 GCA_009831015.1 Picea engelmannii | reverse complement strand
CCTAACCATTTTTCCAAATGGCCACCACCCATGCCCAAGAAATCAATGCATTTGTTGTTGACAACCTCCAGAACAAGGTAGACATCTAGAATATCAATGCCAACATTAGATTTCTCAATTTCATTATTCAAACCCTCTAGGACAAATGTGCCCACATAAAGACATCAAAGCCACACTTGACCAATTGATGGGTCGTTCCCCAAACCCTTCCTCTTCTGAAAAACCATCCTATCACAAATACCATGACTCTTCCCATCACCAAGGTCCTCATACTATCCACCTTCCTCGAGACCTATGCCTTCCCAGAATTGAGGTGAACAAATTTGATGGTTTGGATCCCACAGGCTGGGTTGTTACGAGGAAAATATCTCTATGGCTAGGGGTAAACCACAACAGACGAAAATGACTGTAGAAATCAACTCTAATATTAGGTATGCTATATAAAAAAATATGCTATCAAGACAAGATAAAAGGCCTACCTCCTCCAGACGTTCGATGAAGTCCACCGTTGAGCACTTGACTCAAATAAATACCCTGCAACTTGTCCTCAAAAAACCAAGAAACAGAAGCATATGGTGATAATATATAATGTTATCACATTCAATAGAATAATCCAACAATATTCATAAAAAATACGCCCATGGAATAACAATTCAAATATTTGAAAGATATCAATTGGACGAGAAAAGAGTATTTCTATTAAAATGTAATCAACAGAAGTGAATGAATTACAAACTTTTGTGTCAGCACGGTTCAGAACCGAGAAACTAATTCCCTTCCAGCTGGGCCTCCACCACTTCAATCCTCCACCAAAGGCAAGTTCATATAAGAGAGACAATGAGGTTATCAATCATGTAGGGAAGATCTTGGAGGCTGAACAATGTGTTCAGACTTAAAAGGACAAAGGGATGCAGACTCAATATGAAGTGAATAATTTCTCTTGAGTAACTTTTCTCTCAAATTTGAATTATTCTCCTCTTTTCCGTAGCGTAGATTTTGCCCATTTATAGCCTTCAAGTGGAACTGAAGGGTCAAGTCAGAACATTTCTAGTATATGGAAGGTCAAGGATCATGGATCTCGTGACGTGACATAGAAACTGGACACCATTTTTTAATTTTGGGCACAAATCCCGATGTACACGGGTTGTAGTGGTGCAACCTGTGTATACACATGTTTTACTATAAGTAGGGCGCATATATGTGGAAAACTAATGTTTTTATCTATGGGATTTGTAAAAAGGGGTTTCAAGTATACATAGGGAAATGGAAAAAGGCCTTATGTACAAGTTTGCATAGGGTGAGGAAAATCTTGCTATAACAAATTTCCCCTAATGTGTGAGGTTAGAGGAGTAGTTGCGATGGCCGAAATACATTATAAGACCTAGAAGTGGAGTAATGGGGACCCAACTGGAAAAACTAGTTACTCATGAGATTATTACAATCTGTACTGACTTTGCACACATGGATGCTAATTTGAATTACACTGCAGATCCATGTGAAAATATACCAAATATCTTTCCATGACCATGAATAGGAAATGCAAAGGTGGATACATGCCAAAGGTTGTCATAGTCATGAACAAGGCCCAGTAAAACTAGTCTCAAAATCAATCTGAAGATATATGTATACAATGGAGTACAATCTAATCTCCCATGATCACCGAAGTCACATAGGTACTTGTCCACTAAAAGGTAGCAACAACTCAGGAAAGATGTGACTATAAACTGATGTCTTCAAGTCTTCTACACAATCCGCCAAAGGTGCAAGTCTACATCATGTGAATAAAGGACTTGAGGTCGAACACAATGAGACTTCGTTTGATTACCGGTCATTGAGGTATACCATTAACAAATGTGAGACAACCTATCAATGATGAAAGTAGGTATTAGGGAACTGAGTACATTATTAAAAGTGTGAATAGAGGTGTCAGGGTCAAACACTTAAAGAATCCATCGATAAGGAGACATTGATGTATTCCCAATTGTTGATGGTGAGAGAACCTTCCACTAATGTCTGTAAGCCTCTAGTTACTCATAGGACTCTAGGTCTCGTCTCCAGAATAGATGAGATGAATTTGATGGAAGGAGACCTTATGAAAGGATAGAATTAAGGAATCTCTCATCATTTAGTATGAGGTACAAAGTAGGAGCTGGATGATTTGGAGGAAATCGGGCGAAGAACATGTTCATGAACTAATGAGCCTGTGCATCTTTTGTGTGTGCCACATGAAAACGGTACACGAAAAAGAGCCTCTGAATAGAAGCCAATAAGGAAAATTTATGACAAAGAAGAGGAAACCACCAATAGGGCCAATGGCATCCAAGACATTGCATGAATCCCAATGTGTGAATTTATGTCTTTCCATCGAACACAAGGGAAACCATCCAATTAGTGACCAATGATGAAATGTCAACTACTAGGTTCAAGGTTACCTACCAATGAGGAAAGTAAGACCAGGTTGCTTAAATAGGACTACAACTTCATGTGATTTTGAGACACACTGAGGGTATGGCCAACATGCAAAGTCAAGAGTTCTGAGGAGTGGCCGACACAGCTTGATAGACATCCTTTGAACAAGAGCATGAGACATATGGAAGACTGTGGTAGCATAGACTCAATGATGAAACTTTGAGATGTAGGAGGCCTCAATAAAACTCTCCATGGGGATTGGAAGAGTAACCAGTTGGGTGAGTAAACTCTCTATAACAAGATCAGCTTCCTAAGGTCATGCTACACCCAAAATTTTGATGACAAGTGGACTAAAAAAATTTGTGCTTTGTTCAAAGGCAACATGACTGGTTCCAATATAAGATAATATTCCCTTCATGCCCATGTTTTTTTGTTTTTTCATAGTCAAATGAATGCTATGATAAAGAGGAGGAAATGAGTGTCGCAAGTAATAAAAACTAGTTCCAGCAGTGGAACACACCTATGCTCAATGCAAGGAGGT
The DNA here is from genome assembly GCA_009831015.1 of Picea engelmannii. Classification (NCBI taxonomy): domain Eukaryota; kingdom Viridiplantae; phylum Streptophyta; class Pinopsida; order Pinales; family Pinaceae; genus Picea; species Picea engelmannii. The sequence goes on along the minus strand of ML787001.1, from coordinate 162,271 downwards.
TCATGAGAGAGATGGACACTCGGGGGTATGTTTCCTCTTGGGTATAGGGTGTCAAGATGAAAAGGATATAAACAAGTCTCTTCTTGGTTGAGGATGCAAACTGCTGAGGTGAATGGCTTATAACGCAAAAGTGAGAACCAATACAAGGCTCAATAATGCAAGAAAGGACATGAGATGCATTACAACATAACGCAAAAAAATGTCCCTTTTCATAATATTAGTATACTTGGTTTTAAAAAGGGATAAACTTGCACCAAATAGACGTCCTTTCAAATCCAATTTACGAGTGTGAAAGAGACAAGTTCACTCGGAAATATTTTCTCTTTTTGAAAATGAGTTGGAAAAGAGCTTAAATCAAACTCGCTTGGGAGTCCTCTAGGTATAGGTCAGCATGTTTATGAGTAAGAAATGAGGTTCAACATAAATTCATGTATTAGCTATCAGGGACTCCTAGTCCTATGGAAAAAATATCTGCATGGGCATTGAATGAAGCAGAGGATCTAACTAGGGTACCCATGTTTGGTAAGTCTCTACCATTTGATAACGACACTTCTAGTTGCAGATAGAAGTTATGTGTCACTATAAAATGGGTTCGTACCTAAGGCATATGAGTGACAATCATAGGGCGATGCAAGTGTGAATGACAGATTGGATACCTATCCTATATGTTGGGTAACGAAAATACCTATCCAAAGTTACGAATGTGCAACATGGTGCTGAAAACCGCAAGAATCCCTGGATAAAACTACAAAAACCAACTCCATCCACTGTCGTATTAGTCCATTAGGCCAAAATATTGGACAAAACTATGCAAAGTGGGTAAAAATTTGCTATAAATAGTAAAAAAAATCACTTTTACTATACCATTTGTATTTTTCACCCAAATAATGGATTTTGGACCAAATTACCTCTGAACTTCAACTGGTGATTAAGGGAGCTATGAGTGACAGAATCGACGACTGTCTGGACTAGGTAATTCATCTTTCTTTCCTCTTTATTTTTAGTGGATTATATTTTGTAATTAGGTTCCATTTCTTAATTTATTTAGGGTGCAAATTAAAAACTTAGGTGTATGCGGGATACAATTCATCGGATCGTGTATACACATTCTTCTATGCAGCTGTTCAAAAACTAGCCAACGTATAAGCAACCCTATATGGGACTGTGTGCACTACAACTCGTGTATATGTTTGTAAACAATGATTTTTAGAGTCTGCTTACCCAAAAAAGGGTTTGCCTCTTGCAGGATGTTGATAGAGTGGAGAGAAAGAGAACATGAGGAGGTAGATGTTGTAGTGGAGAGAGATCCATGGTCCCAAATAGATTTGAAAAGATGTAGGATATACAAGTTTTTGGCTCTCAAAGGTATTAGGGCCCAAGTGAGATTGCTACAGTTGCTCGTGGATTACTAGGATCCAGATAGTGAGAGCTTCAACCTTGATGGAAAACCATTAAGAATTGAATTTAAGGATATCTATTTCTTGACGGGATTGTCACATCGGGGTGAGGTTGTCAACCTCAAAGTTTGGGGAGCTGGGAGTGGCATGAAAATTGAGGAATACATAGCCTCTCATTGTATTGCAGGGACCGATAAGGTCAGGATTCAACTCTCCATTAGAGTGATAAACAATATAAGTCTCAAAATTATTGTCCTCATTTTGACACGGATCATAGGATTGACCTCTTTTCACCAGGCATTGAGGCCACTTATGTTCTACTCAGTGGAGTTCTTGAGACCCACGATGTATGACTGGTGCACCTCACTGCTAGCTAACATGAAGAGTCAGTTGACAGAATGAAAATAGGGTAGTAAAAGGAACTTCGGGTTCACTTCTATCCTTTGTAGCTTTTTCTTCGAGCGAGTTCCAGGTTTGGGACCTAGAGTTGAGATCATTCTGCGAGGACCTTGTGATCCAGTCATGGCACAGTGGAACGAGGTAATGAGATGACAGGGGGGAGGTAGTCTTGGGTATGTGTTATATTATGTGCATGTGTGTGTGTGTGGGCGCATCAGATACGACAACTGCGTCTGACGATCCCTTCACCTAGAGCTCTGTCATGTGCACCAGGAACTTTCCTAGGGGGATCCCAGGGGGGGCAGGTATGCCCCCCCTAGTTATGCGCAGCTTTCGGGGCAGCGCCCCGAAATTTTTTTTTGGGCGGGTTTTTTGCTATTTTTAGCGGATTTTTCTATTTTTAGCGGATTTGTAAATTAATCCCGGATTAAGGGATTAGGGTTTTGGTATCTACAGAATACCTAAAAACATTGTATATATTGTATGGAAAATGGTGAAATTCGATATAATGAAAATAAGAAAGATTTTCTCGGTTGAGGGTTTCCGGTATAAAATCTTTGTGTACTCTGTGTATGAGCCATTGATTAATTTCTGTATTGCTTAAGAATCTATATGCATTGCTTTACTTTGCAGGTTTAAAACTTACACTAGAAACATGTGGAATGGTCTTAGGAAGCCCTTATTTATATGATCACAAAGAAATATTCGACATAGAACATAATCAATATCACTTAAGTAAAGAAGGGACAAAATATGTTGTACATGCTCATCACATAAAAACAAATCAATATCTTCTAACAATGGAACAATTAAAGAAGGCATATTATGCAAGAAATACACCTATAATTGTGCAAAGTAAAGAAGTTGATCTTAAGCATGAACATGAGATCGTTGTAGGATGGGAGTTCAATCCTACTTTGCTTCAAGATATGGGTTAAATTTCAGTCATATTTTTGATGTTATCACTGCTAATGTTTTCTACATGGATGGTAGTAAATTGAGTAAGATGTGAATGAGTTCAAATGGCTAAAAATATGCTTTCAGTTGTCATGGTTATTATGAAATTGATTATGATGCAACAGGTGCACATGACAAAGTTTAAAGACAAAGGACAAGTGGGGAGGCCTATCCCACACTTGATGAATGGTTAATATCCTTTTGGAGGACCAAAAGGTATTAATGGGGAGGTGTGATACAAATGGATCCAGGAAGGCCTAAAAATAAACGTTCTTGGAATCATATGAAACTAGCACCAATGCGTTGGACTCGTCCAGTTGATTCTGGCCACATATATATTTTTTTCTGAAAATGGACATCGTATGCAAAAGTTATCGCTATCTAAAGTTTAGGTCAAATAGAAAAAAATTCAAAGTCAACGATCAAAGTCGATGAATGATGTCAACAGTACGTCATGCTGATGTCAACATGACAGGTGGAAGCAGTAGAGGCTGACACGTGGCAGTCATTTTTGGCTTTTTTAGAGGTGATTTGGCCCAATAAAAAAAGTGACATGTGGCACCTTCTAGAAGGTCAAACAAATTTGGTGGATTCCTCCAAATATAGTGGTTCCATAAAATCTGGTGGAGATCCTCTGAATTTGGCGAAATCTCACTAAATCTGGATAACTAGCACTAAGTTTGGCAACTGTCCCTAAATTTGGCAGAGTCTAGCTTATTTAGTCGGGCAGGAAAATAGAGAATTTTTCTTTTTTGGGCACGAAAATCAATAAAAAATAAGATTTGGGCATGCAAATTGAGACTGTATGGATCTGATAGGGTATAACATTGGGATTCATAACAAGGGGAGGCCCCGAGGTACTGTTAAGAAAAAGGTCGACTTTATACTCAAAAGTTGCAGAATTTTGAGGGGAGCTCAAATATGGATTTTTTTTTTCATCCGAGTAGTTGAACATAAATGTGCTTCTAGATCCCAAGGTGTCGAGCCAAGCATAACCGAATTCATACTCAAAAGTCTCATAATTTCCTGTTCCATCCAATGGTGATGTTTGTTTCTTTCCAGAAGTTGCATATATGAAAGGTGGTTTCAGAAGTTGATATGTAAGCCTTTCTTTTGTAATATTAAAGAATTTAATATTGATAAGAAGCCTTCCCCACTGAGACAAAGGCCCAAAGATGTAGGCAAACTTGTGCCGAACTCCGTTATCAAGCTTGTTGTTATGGTTTATTTTTCTTATTGTTCATTTTCTATTCTTTATGTATTCATATGGCTTCAACATTATTTATTTAAGATTCTTCTCTTAATTCCTAAATGGTAAATCAACTCATGCATAAACTTAACCAAGTATTTAAAATATCATTTTCAGATCTCTACCTAAGAGAGGAATTTTTCTAACAAGACCCTCGGGAAAACAAAAAGAACAAGGTCTTGATAAAGAAGGAGGATATCTAAAAAACCCGCAACGGATGATAAAAAAACTCTCCAATGAGATTGTATATATGAAAATGAGTGATGGGGAGGGAAACCAAAATCAAAGACCTTATAAACCATTTTTTAAAAGAAATCCACACTTCAAAGATATAGAGCCTCCCCCATCTAACCTAAATGTCGACTTAGGGAACGTAACATCTGACTCTTTCTGCACATATCACCAAGAAAATCATTCAAAAAAAGATTGCCCCTAATGGGTACATGCTATGAATCTAATGGAAAATTGATTCCTAGATGAATGTTCTCTAATCGAACAACCCAGTAGCTTGATAGTAAATGTGATTGATCAAGAATTCTAAGAGCCATCGGAAGAAACAACCATGTTGTTATAGGATTCCAACCACTTGATGCCTTTCAACGATGCTGCTCAAGTGTAGGGACCTCCCGCTGAAGTTCTGGTTGTACAAATGTGAACTAAAATTCAATTTGTCCAAATTAACCCTGCCACTACTTAGTTATCTAGTGGGAGCTCAACGAACGATCACCCAAACCCCTATTTTCCTTTCGAAAAAATCACACAACATACACACACGGGGAACTCCTAAACTAGACTACAATGTGGTAAAAGACTTGAAGAAGATGAAGGCTAATGTGTATGTCATGGACATGTGTAGGATCCCTCAACAAAAGGATTTTTTGTTGTAGGCCTTAAAATCAATAGACGCCCCTATAACAATCACTAATCAAAGTGAGGTCCCATCTCCCACAAATTTAACAAATAAGCCAAGTGTGAATGTTTTCTCTTTAGACTAAATAGGAAGGCATTTTGTTCCTCATTTCCTCTTGACGTTTGAATTTTTTAACAAAAATCTACATAATTTCCTATTCGATTCAAGGGAATCTTCAAATTTCATTCCATTATCAATTTGCAAGAAATTGAATGCAACCCCACTCAAAAGTGATAAACACGTTACACAACTAGATAGGATTGAGGTAAAGGTCATTGGGGAACTTAAATATGTCATGATAAGAATTGATACTCACCCCAATTTTGTTCAATTAATTGACATAATTATAGTAGACATCCTTGAGGCCTATGGTGTAATGTCCCCGACCACCAACCCCTGCCGAGTAGCGCTACCTAATGACTTAATCATTATTTTTTTCTGGTCTAATACCATTTTTTCACACCCATGGCCACCTAGGTTGGGCCATGCAATCTCGTCGAAATAAAAATTATCATCTTCCTATAAATATAAACATACACAAACAACATATTCTTCTAATACACAAACTAATGCGGAAATAATAGTAAAAACACACATGCAATAATCATAAGCATAACCCATAAAATAACAACATATACAGACATTACTCATCAATGATAATGCCAATACAAATACACAACATGTAAATGAACATAAAAGTGGTACTTATCTTTTAATAGGAGACCACCAACTATGTGCAGTCCTTCCATGAACCTCCCAGCCATAGACCACACTGCTCATCATGCTCAGCAGTGCGTCACCCCGTGCTGGGACTAAACTCCACCGGGTAAGGGAATTCCTAGGCTTGGAAAGAACAACAAGGAAGTCACACATAAAAATAGGAAGAATATTTTATCCTAGGATCCACTTACACCCACAACCCACAAACCCTCATTCCCCACATGCTCGATCCACCCTAGGAGGGTACACCTTCTCTAATACAAGTCCATTGGCTACTACACCTCCATTGCCTTGGGCTTCAAAAACAGGATGGACCAGAAGTCTCAGAGTACTGTAGCTTCTATGGGACTCCCTTCTAGGAGAACTCACTTCACAATAAAATCTCTCACCAGGGAGAGTTGCTCACAGGCTTGACAATCTGACTCTTCCATTCAAATCCTAAGCAATACAACAACAACATTCAAGTAACACACGGGTGATGACAACAACAAAAAACAGGTATGGACACCAAAAGTGGAAACAAACTAAGCTTAGCCAAAACTATGTTGGCAACAACCACCAACCGCTATGACACACCACGACTCAGGAAAGATACAAGTTTGTCGAGCTTCACAAGAAATACACAAGGCAACTCCAGTGTCTGTAGGTTACACTACTGCGTGCATCAGTGGGGAGTATGGAGGAATTCCATAGCGACTAACCCCATGAGAGTGCAGACTGAATGGTGAAGTATCGTGACCCATAATCCGAATTGTGAGACTCGTGAATGAGATCCCCAACAACGAGCTGACTTTCCCACTTAAAACTACATGTGCTTAGGTTGACACATGTCTCCCCGAAGCTGCATGAGCTCCACTTAACACTTGTCCCCCTTTCCGTTAGGCACTTAGGACAACACATATTATGTCAAACCTTAGCCTTTAGGAAATTATAATATAATATTTTCCTTTAGAGGTAATCCCTATAGCTTAGACCCTATTCCTAGACACTTAGCCCCTTCCCCACCTAGTGGAGCTTAGTGCCCCATAAAAATTTCTTTGTGGAGGGTCTACACACAGTGATGTATAATTTTTATTAATGATTTTCCATAATTACATTTACAAAATATGCTCTTGGCCTTATCATCCTAGGCTCTATGGACTAATCATCACATAATCCTCCTAGCTTATTATAATTCGGCTCACCAACCTAACGAAAATGTTTACAATTCATAATTACAATTGGGGCTCTACCGGGGGATATTACAATCCCCTCCCCTTATTTTTGCACTGTCCTCAATGCAACTTGTTTATAACTTTATACATATATAATTCAAAAATTCTTCAAAATGATCCAATCTTTAGCTATTGGAAGCCTATTATCCACCTGGTGCTCTAATTTCAAGCACCAATTCTGGTGTTCATACTGTAGCTGAAACTCAATTTCTCTATTCCATAGAGTCGCTTCAGGAAAGAATTCAACTCATTTTCCCTTGTTACATGCTTCAATTAAACCTCATTGAAAGCACTGATTAGCTGTAGATCTACGACGTTCCACCCAGCCTTAGATCTCACTATTGATAGACTCTTAGTAGGGCTATGGCTCCACAGACATAAACACTATGCTCCTACACCTATTCATTCAAAAGAAACATTAGAACATATATGCAATATATATATATATATATATATGTATGTATGTATGTATGTATGTATGTATGTATGTATATATGTATATAGGAAATTCTAATAACATTATAACCTGTATACAAGAGACACAACATACAATGAATAGAGAATTGATACTTATATTTTGATTGAGAAAACCTTTCACCCCTGAGAAAGGATATGACTCCATCAGGGAAATGGCTTCCCATGATAGCCACGGTCCACAATCCATATCAACATGGTCTAGGCCAAGATACCAAACCTCAGCAGCACTCGAACCAATGGTCTCTTATTTCCCACATGCTTGTCCCACCCTAGGAGTGTACACATTATCTACCACACAGTCCATCGGATGCTACACCTCCCTTTCCTTGGGCTTCAACAATAGGCTGGACAAGAAGTCTCAGAGCACCGTGGCTCCAGGAGTTCCAGCTTCCCTCAAATATTTCCAATCATCATCTTCCCTTATCTACTCTTTGTAGTCAACATTCTAACTTTAATCAACATCATCTCATCTGCATCACCCACATGAAGTTATCATGAGAGAACATAAAAGAATTCATTTAGGAACTCAAACTTAGTTCAAAAGGGAATTCAACTTTTCCCCCAAAACATGAAATTCTATTTCATAATTCGTCTTGGTTGTTTCCATATTATGAATGCAACTGTCCTTGTGGTTTTCCACAGGCACCAAACTGCATAACATTTTTCCAGCAATGCTTCATCTTGCATACAACCAACAAATTGTCAGTATTTCCTGTACATCATAATTCAATTGCAATATGTACAAAACCTTATGCAATGACCTTACAATTGCTTGCACCTAGAAATTCAATCAAAATTACTAAACAATTTAATAAAATAGAACGACTCATCATTCTATGCATATGCATGTTCACAGTAATATCTGTAAGTTCATTACTTATTTTTCTGAACAAGAAAATTTCCTGTAGTCAATGTTCATGTGACTACTTGACTAGCAACTTTCCTGTTGCAATGTCTAACACCTCCCTGAAATGTCCTCAACTTCATGAGTTCACAACATTTCAGCTGTTAGTAACAATTATTCCCATGCAATAATATATATGCATGTACGTACAAAACACATTCAACCATTGCATTTAGTACACAATTATATCACTTACTATGCACGAGTGAAATTCTCAATGCATACTTATTCAACACACCTTCCATTGAATTACATAATGCTCTTTATCTCAGTCATGTATCTCACCATCCATAAGTTGGAATTTTGGCCAATGTGTTGAGAAATTCTCCACACACTTCCTATTGGCTTCCCAATTAATTGGATGCCTTCCTTTTCGATCTGAACACTACACCAAGAATATAATTCTGTGGTATTCATTAGTGTTAGCAAAAAGGTTGCAGTCCAAGTTTTATTTAAAGGTAGGAAGATTTTAGTACCTATGTGGCTCATAACCTTTCCATATCCATACCTTGACATATCCAACCATGTCTTGGTCTCATACATGACTAGCTTACTGGCATTCATTCCTACAACAAGTTCTTATATTTTAATTCTTTGGTTATTACCCCATAACCAAATTAACATGACATTCTACTATGTCAGTGTGTGCATTCAGAAGCTAAAAATATTTGAATTAATACAGGCCTCCAACCTTTACCATATCCAGTGGTATGCATTCAAATAATATAATCACATGATTTAATAAAATAACTCTAGTTGAGGAAATTCTTACCTAAATTCCCTTCAACAATTATGCAAAAAGAGTAATAAAAAATCATACCTGCATGACTTCCATTAATAAATTTGATGTTACCTGTATGGATGATGGCAATATAATATTTCATGCTTCTTTTATCAAACCTAACCAACCTTCAATTTTATGTTGCTTTCTTCCATATGTAGCAACATCATCAACAACACTTGCAACATGAAAGAATTATTTTTCTGTGTATGGTTGTTCAACCAACCCTAATTCAACTACTGCAGCACTACCACAATTTCAACAACTTCTTTCCCATGTGCAAATTTTTCCTTTCTGATCCCAAAAGTCTTCAATCTTGACTGACCTATCCAATCTCTAGGATACTATAAGGATGCACATATGCCCCCTTTGATAGCTACATAGAATTAACTAAAAGTACTTATTTAACCTTACCAACATAGCTTCAAGTGATACCTCCAACCTTTTGGGTTGTCACTCATGGCTCTATGTCACTTAAGACGACTTCTTTTCAGGCATCATATCCTTTTCATTCAAAACCATGCTTAGAAATATTTTCTTCTTCCTGGTTCCTTATTGATTTATTTTTAGAAGTCACTTCACTTTTAAATTACTCTTGACTTGATATCTCCATGCTCTTATGGAAATACCTTCACACCTTTGGAGTGCATCAACAATACTCTACTATTCTAGATTTCCTTCCTGGAGTGTTGACATGCTTTCCTATTAGCTTGATATCTATCTCATGATTTCTTCTTCCATTATCTTAGGATGTTCATGGACTTGACTCCATCCAAGAGTTTTTCCTTGTCTACTTTGCATACTTGCCACCACATATTATGTTGATATTAATTTTCACCGTTCCTCTATTACTTGGATCCCTCTGATCCAATTCCTTCATGACCCAATTATATTTCCAATAATGTTCTCTGAGTAACCTTGGATAGTTAACACAAACTTCTTTATTTAAGCAATTTGGTTTAGCCTTTCCTTGACTGATCATATCAGTCATGGAAATTATTTTACCGTCTTGGGCGGTTTTTTGCTATTTTTAGCGGATTTGTAAATTAATCCCGGATTAAGGGATTAGGGTTTTGGTATCTACAGAATACCTAAAAACATTGTATATATTGTATGGCGAATGGTGAAATTCGATATAATGAAAATAATAAAGGTTTTCTCAGTTGAGGGTTTCCGGTATAAAATCTTTGTGTACTTTGTGTATGAGCCATTGATTAATTTTTGTATTTCTTAAGAATCTATATGCACTACTTTACTTCGCAGGTTTAAAACTTACAGGTAGGATGACCACACCCTACAACAATGATTTCTTATACTAGTGGAGACAATGGGTCATTTCTCTAGATGACTACCCCTACATAGGTATTGAATTCAGAGGGGACCCTGACATGCCATTACTACCAGGGATCGCCTACGGGGACATATGTATGTCAAAGTTTTTTAAATATTTCATTTTTTGTATTTTTTTATAGCAAAACAAAAATATTTTTGGATGATGTTAAGTACTAACTATACATGTATGTGACGCAGACGTAGGTCCACGATGGTTGGACAAACTTCCATGACATCATCAGAGGCACTAGGGAGATGAGGTAGCGGGAGGGGATGCAGAGAGAGTCCTTCGAAACCTGTAGGGAAACCTGTCTCATTTGACAGAGATGATTCCTATGGCTCAAATGGAGGATTTTCCAAAGGCTATGCATGGACAGGTGGTGGGTGTGCCCCGTGCTTGGGTATGACTCTTTCGACATCTCGAAAATGTCGTAATTTTCTATCATGACACTCATCCACTGCCACAGGCATAGATTTCATGACTATTTTATGATCAGATTTATATGTATATTGAGGGTGTTAACCTCAATTTTGTACTATAAACATCATATTTTTTGAAATATATATATAAACATGGTTCTTCGACTTAACTTATGTTACAATTTGTATATTGATGAAAATGTTTTCGTTGATTTAGCTTTGTGACAAGTGCCAATCTAAAACAAAATAAACATATGCATGAGAAACATAATTAGAACTCCTAGGTATGTGATGATAAGTAATAAAATTAAATTGTCGTTCCAAAATTCGTACTTGTAGGAATCGTCAGAGTAGAGTAGGGTCACACACACGGTAACTGTTGTTCAACTGACATACTACTAACTGGGAGTCCAGGCAAACCTCTAAAGAGAGAATACCATGTGAAATGACATTGCGTAAAATTTCTATAATGATGCTATATTCGACCACATTATTCATGGATGGCCCTAGGCAGACAGAACCTGAAGACACTAGTAGACCCTCGTGTGAGTAAAAAACCCAAGCAGTAGAATCCAAGTTCCATGTATGACGACTAGCCCTGTCTGCAAATCTTAAGTAGCCCGAAGACTTTTTTGACATCTGTCAATCAAGGGAAAAATCGATAAGCAAGCTGAAGATAAAATAAAGGGAAAATATATATACACTAAATTACATTAGTATACAAAGAGTTACGCGCAATATTGGGGCTCAAGTGTAATATCTTTTCAAATAGAGCCCATTCCTAGGCTCATCCAACATGTTCCCTTCATAATCTTCTAATTCATAGGCTCCTTTTTCTAAGGCATGTCGCATGATATAGGGACCGTGCCACATGGGCTTGAACTTTCCTGGGCCTAGTGGTTCTTTGGCTTGATCATATAGAAGGACCAAGTCACCCTCAGTGTATAATCGAGGACAAAGAGACTTATCGTATTGGACCTTGACACGCATTTTATTCTCTTCGGTAGCCGTAGAGGCATTTCGACGCTGCTCATCTAGACTCTCTAGGTGTACGAGGCATCGTTCAAGATTGGAATTCTCAAGTAGGAGTGAAACTGCCAATCTAAGAGAAGGGATTCTTCATTCAATACATAATATCGAATCCACAACATGTACTAACTGGAAAGGAGAAAATCCAATGGAAGCCTTGACCAAGGTTCGGTATGCCCAAAGTGTGGGATACAACATAATATGCCAGTTAGATTTTCTCTGGTTGATAGTTTTTTGCAAAATGGTCTTGAGAGACTTGTTCACGGCCTCTACTTTTCCATTTTCCTGGGGTTAGTAAGGGGAAGAATGATCATGCTTAAACCCCAATTTAGATGCTAGTTCTTCCATCATTTCATTCTGAAAGTGATTTCTATGATCAATGACAATCTCACTTAGGATTCCAAACCTGGCTATAATTTGATTGAATATGAAGAAGGAGACATTATTCTCATTGGATTTAACTATAGGCATGGCCTCGACCCACTTAGTAAAGTAGTCTATGACCAAGATAATGTTTTGATTCCCCCCAGCCGAAGTTGGGTTGCAATCCACAAAGTCCACCCCCCACTTAGTGAAGGGATCGATAGTAATGACTAGATTGAGGGGGACTGAATGCGAGCACATTTTCTGAGTGAACACCTAGCAGGGGTGACACTTCTTAACCTCTTCAATGCAATATTTAAATATAGATGGCCAAAAATAATCGTCTTTCAAGATTTTTTGGGCTGTCGCAAGCCCGAAAAGATGACCACCACAAGCCCCACTGTGGGATTTAAAAAAAAAAAAACTCGGCTTCTTCCTGAGTTAAAAAATGGTGTAGGATATTGTCTACTCCTCAATGATACAAAGTGTCAACGATGATAAGTTAATTCTTATCTTGGTATCGTATACGTTGTTGGTCATCTTGCGAGAGATGCTGAGGGAACTTCAAAGTTTGAAGATAAAGAACAATGTCTCCATACCAAGGGTCTGACGACGAGACAAGGAAAATGTGTTCATCCACAAATGAATCCACATGAATAACATCCTCGTCTAATCGATGGAATTCAGATATTAACATTGCAAAAACTAGTGATTCTTTGGAATTCGTAGAAGCGAAATTGATATTGAACTCTTGTAGAATGACAATCCATTTATTGTACTTTCCCCCTATGATACACCTGGTAAGGATGTATTGAAATGGATTGACATAGGCAACCACAATAGTTTTTCAAAGCAATATATAATGTTGCAACCATTGTACTGCATGAACGACAACCAAAGCTAGATTTTCAACATGAGAATATTTGAGTTCGGGGTCGACTAAGTTTTGACTAAGATAGTAAATGACATGCTCACAGAGCTCATCATCCTTCTGAGCCAACACCATACCAATCGTCTCTTCAGAAGAGGTGACATAATGAAAGTAATCCCTACTGTAGTTTGGAGACTTCAACAAAGGAATTGATACAAAGGCTTTCTTCAAAGCATCAAATGATTCCTGGGCTCGCTCATCCCAGATAAAAGGAGTGTACTTATTTAGGAGACACATGAAACCCTTAGTAATATTGGCACAGTTCACTATAAACCGACGTAAAAGGTTATATTTTCCTTGTAAACCTTGAAGTTGGAGAATAGTACGCGGGGGAGGAAACTAAACTATTGCCTCAACCTTTAATGGATCTACCATGATCCCAATCTCATAGACTAAAAATCCTAGAAGACGACCTGACCTAACACAAAATATACATTTATGAGGGTTCAACCAGATGTAATAATGGAGACATATTTCAAATACTAGCTGAAGGTGCTTAGGGTGATCCACTCTCTTAAGGGAGTGAGCAACAAGATCGTCAAGATAAGCTTCGACTATATGCTTGAGATCGTGAAATGCGAAGTTCATAGCTCGTTGGAAGGTTGATTCAACATTTTTAAGGCTAAAAGACATATTCCGGTATGCCAAAGTACCCCAAGGGAAAATAAATGTTATTTTATGTTGGTCCTCTGGTCTAATCTGAATTTGGTTATACCCTGAAAATACGTCCATTAAAGAAAAAACTTCTCTTCCCGCACACTCGTTAAGAATCTGATCGATGAAGGGTGTCGGGAAGTTGTCTTTAGCCCAGGATTTGTTTAGGTCATGAAAATCCATGCATACATGGATGGTTCCTTGCTTTTTATTCACAAGAATGAGATTGGATACCCATTCAATCAAGGGAACTAGGTAGATAAAGCCATCATTAAGCAGTTTTTCTACCTCTTCCTTAATAGCAGGGGCCTTCCGAGGATTGACAGCTCTAAGACATTGTCGAACAGGATTACAATTTGAGTAATTTTTAATCTCATGTTCGACAACTCAAGGGTCTATTTATGGCATATATTCATATCAACAAGTGAATACATCTCGAAATTCCTTGAAGAGTTTGGTGTAGATCACAATTTCTTCTGGCGAAAAATCCGCACCGATGTATACATTTTCAATCTTTCCAGGGATACGAGAGATATCGATCGTGATGGTAGGGAATATAATCACAATGTTTCCTTTGGAATAAATTTCATGTGTATCAAGTGGAACTATGGCGTGACTGACTATCTCGCTCAAAGTAGATATAAAATCATCTTGCTTGATTCTAGCAAGCTATGGGAGAAAATAAGAGTGATAATGTATATCATCCCAAGGTTTTTCAGAACCATTCATGAACTTGATGATATATTTATCTAAAAGAAAAGTCTCATCAAGGAATTCACATGAACAAGATGAAAAAGTGTCCCACACAGGCTACAGGACAGGATCTTCCTCGTCTGTCTGCGAGGTAACAGGATTCAGATCGGTGGAAGAGTCAAGAATGACTTGATACACAATCTTTGTTGTCGATAGTGGCATGGCCATTCCAGAATGTGATTGACCTTCAAAATATTTTTTCAAGGAAGGTATGGTCCAAGGATCGTTAAAATATGAAGTGAGGAAAGTAATGGACCTCTCTGATGAAACGGTCCTACTAGACATGGCGTAAATATGGTGAACTAGTGCGATGAATTCGAAGGTACCCATAAGGGATGAATACATTTCGACACTGATATTCTCAGTTGTCGGTTGACAATTGTCGATCATGGGGATCGAATGTCCAACAGATGCACTGGGACTAGCATACGCAAAGGAAAACTAATCGATCATCATGATATTCCGATCGTGAGGAAAACAAAGAGTACAAAAGAAAAACGATACGATTGCAATCATAGCATAATTCCAATTGCATCCTAGTAACAAGTTACAGTTTAGGGGTGCATCAACCACCTCGACATCCACCTCTATCGTCTTCGCACCTAACTAGACTGGAAAGGAAGGAAGAATATCATGAGGGCAGAAGGAACGACCATCAAAACCAGTCAACATGGTCGGATACTGAGAAAGGGTCGAACAGATGAGGTCTTTCCAACAAACCATGGACATCAAACATGTTACAGTGCCTTCACTAACAACAGTACGCTTGATTGTATACTTCGAGTAACCCACATGTATTTGGAATTCCACATGGTAATGCAAGTGAGGCTTTAGATCTGTGACGTTAAATTGATAACTTTCGAGCCAAAAGGATCTAGATATCATAACGTAGATATCAAGGCATTCTTCTGTGAAGGACACATCTGGATTACCTCGAGAGTCGATCCCGCACAGGGGGTTTGACCCAGGTCCTCAAAAATAGAGTAATTATGGGCGGCTCTAGCATTAGGATTGTGGGTAGAGTGCTTAAGTAATCCTTTTGGAATACGATGCAGGGGATCTGGTTTTTCGATATATAAGGGTGTCTCTGGAGGAGGGGGAGACTCTAAACCAATTATAGTCTGTGCATAACTGTAATCATGAGATCGAGTGGCTACATTAACCTCATATTTAACCATATTGATGCATAAATAGTCATTGTCTTGCATCGATGGGTTTTGACTCCCACTCACCACATTTTTGGCATTCAAGGATCTTGAGGCCATGTGTTGGTTATGTGGAAAAGGATTATTCATCACGACGGTTAGTAGAGATAAAATCCTCGCAGCTTCCACAAGTTTAGGGCATAAATGGGTAAGGTGATCGTCTGTACAAATATTACAGGGAAACTTCACCTTCTTCCTTTATTTATTTCCTTCACCATAATTATTATTAATCTTCTCATTATTACCATTGTCCTTGGGTTTATTATTATTATTCCCACCCCTACGATTATTATTACGTCCTTTCCTCTTATTCCCTCCTAGTTGTTGGTTACCATTTGGGCTGGTCGACAATTGCACAAAGCGTACATCCACCGATTGAGTGGGATTTGAGGACACGGATGAAGTTGGACCTCCTACAGACTGGTTTAGAGACAATTATTTCTAGTGGCTTGTCATTGATTTCATGGATTTCACATTGACGGGGCCTACAATGCCATCTGGATGAGGCCCAAGCTTTTATTTAGGGTCATAGTTTGACCTCGGTGCATCTAGAAGAATATCGTATAACATCCCAGGCTGATCATATATAATATCTAGCTGTTGGGCTTCTAAAATCGCTTCTTCCTCATACGTAACCCCATATGTAGAAACATCCTTCAAAATATAAGGCAGGAGAGATTTAAGGAACCACTCTAGCAATAATTCTCGGGGTATGTAGGCCTTGATCAACCTCTTCCATCTACGCCACTCCTAGATGTGATCTAATATATGAGTGGCTCTATCCTGGCATAAGGTCAACATAATTTCGATGTTAGCATCATAACGAACTAGTTATTGGAAGTGGTTGAGGAAGACTAAAACCAACTTATCAAAAGTTTTGTATGCCCCCCTAGGTAGCTCGATATACCATTTCATGGCGACCCCCATGAGGGTGAGTTGAAACAATCTTAACTGAATAGAATCATCATTAATGGAATTCAAAGAGCACCAAAGGTGAAAAATGATAACGTGATCACCAAGATCCTCACTAGTTCTTCCCTCGAATTTTGGAATATCCGAAGGAATTGTCAGGCTGCTAAATTGTAGCTTTTAAGTGTCCTGAATCACTAAATTGTCAAACCAGGGTTGGTATACCTCGAGCTGATACACAGTATGTGCAGGCAAGCGTCTAGTCTTTATTCGAATGCTATCCTAAAAATAAAGCACACACCTATTCTAAGAATTTGAATTCTGATGACTAACTCAAAACTGAGCATTTCCTATGGAATCATAAACAGAAGCAAAACAGTCTAGTACTCAAAGGCTCAAATT
>ML787001.1:95632-136708 GCA_009831015.1 Picea engelmannii | reverse complement strand
ACCTTAGGCGACCCTTTTGAGTGGTAAAAGGGTGTTGATTATATCCAAAGGAGGTCAAAAAGGGTGGTACTGGCATAGAGTTGGAGGTCAATGG
Organism: Picea engelmannii; assembly: GCA_009831015.1. NCBI lineage: Eukaryota > Viridiplantae > Streptophyta > Pinopsida > Pinales > Pinaceae > Picea > Picea engelmannii. Next base: position 136,614 of record ML787001.1, on the reverse strand, counting down.
TATGTAGTATGGGCATAGAACATAGTCAAAACCGGGGACCAACAGGAATCTTAGTGGGGACGGAGGGCCATGATGGATCATGGTGCATGGGGTCATTCATTAACTTAGACAAGTCTAGAAGATTGAGCATGTCCAGAAAAGGGAGATGGGGTTGCGTCATTTGGCCCCAAGCTCCCTGGAAAGATTGTGGTTGGGGAATCGTAGCCCATCCAGGGTTCTGGTAAGAACCATGGCCCTGTATGGGATTATAATACCCTCCTCTAGACTGATTCATGAGGGGTTGGTTGGGCACCATTCCAGTAGGAATGTTCTGATGAGCATTGTAAAAACTGCCCCCAGTCAAAGTGGCTCTAGGTTGGGAGTTTCCCAAAGTATGAAATTGACCTCCCCCATGTGTGAACCTTGAGTTTAAAGGTGTATTTGTCATTCCAAACGTGTTGATCAGAATTGGTACAGAGGAGGTGGGTGTAAAGGATAGAACATAAGAAGTATCTTGTCCATCAGGTTGGTTACTCCATCAAGAAGCAATAGGATTAGAACTGAGGTTGAGAGGAGGAATGCCTTCAATGGTAGTAGTCATTTGTGGGACATGAGTACCACCAAATGCGAATGGAGTGTGTGGAGGAGCCGTGCCCCCAAGTCCAATGCTATTATTCGTACCAGCTGTTGGGGTGGAGGTTGAAAACTGCGATATGAAATTCGGTATACCATAAGAAAAATGACTAGAGGCCATAGGGATGGACTAAACATTGTAGCCCAGTGAATGAAAAAAAGACCCAAAAGGGTTAATGGATATAGGTTGAGTATTCACTATAGGATGGGTAGAGGCAATGATAGGAACCTTCGGCACTACAACCATTGTGGTTGAAGGTGTCAAAGGGGTATCGTTAACTATAGTAGGTATGGGAGTCGAAGGAATATTGTTATCTTGTTGAATCGCTTCAATACTCATCCTTGCACGATCACAAGTCTGATAAGTGGAGGTGTGTGTACCACGTTTGATAACTCTACACCTTTTAGAAGGAAAAGACTCAAAATGTGGTTGTCATTGTAATAAGCGGTGAGACCTGTGAGGAAGTTGTTCTGGCTCCACTATGACTCAAGATGCGATATATAAAAAAAAATCCTAAGGCCAACTAGTAATCAAAGAGCACACAAAAAATAATTAAAAGGCCAATATGCACACAAACAGGATGAAGTGGTTGAAAGGGGCCTCCCTATCTAAAGTAGGTATGCCTCACCCAAGAGAGGCCTGAGAATCCTCTACTAAAGATCAGAGGTATCAAAATCAAATATAAGGGCCCTCGTGGGCTTAACAACCAGTCGACTAGATCCCCTTGGAGAGGTAATCCTTGATAAAGGTTGTGTGATGTTCGACCCTTATCTGACCTAGGGTACCTACAGAATAACCCTTGAAAGTAACCTATGTGGTACCTAAGTCAAGCAACTAAGAAACCATTATATAACCGATGCACAGGTGAACAATCGTAAGTCAGGTCCACCATATGGGAAGGGTAACGAAGCCTAAAACCTTGAAAGTACTACCTCTCATAGAGGTAAGGGTACTAGCAAGATCCCCATATACGAATAGATCCCCATAAATATATATGATGCTAAGAAGGCATCGAGGGATATCCCTTCAACCAACCTCATGCGACATCGTTCTTAACTTCGGTGTAAGTAGAGCCTCCTGATATTACCGATTATATAATGGATTTCTCCACTCCCTTAGTTAGACATATATTTTGATTTAATAGCCTTGGCAAAGTTTACTCACAAAATCCTATTCAAAGGCTCTAAATCCTAATCTAGTTTGTGCACCCTATAAAAATAAAATTGTTACTAATCAATTTTAAATTATAGAGTTAGTTTTAGTGGCATTGCTTACTCAAAACGGTGCAGTCGTGAAATTAGTGATGTTATGACTCAACAAGTAAAATAAATGAATATGAATACAATGCAAAGTCCTAACTTCAATTCACAATAACTGATATTCTTTTCAAAATGCAATTCTCAATTCAGTTATGCAATTCTAAATAAAATTAAATATTTCTTTATATGTACCAAGATCAATGATAAGGACTCTAAAGATCAAATGCCAACAATGTAAAATGCCTAATGTTATTGTATTTTCAATATAAAAGAATGAAAATGCAAGGAATGCACAAAAACTTGATATAAGAACTCTGTTGTATGTAAACAGAGACAAACCAAGTAGGATATCAAGAAGAAAACACCCATCCAAAGATATAAGGACAATCAAATGAAAAGGATAATGAGAAAGGCACCGCCCAAAAATTTAATCAAAGAAATCTTTCCTGTGATTCCACATACACTTAACAGTCATAACAGAGACCCAAGAAGACTCAACAATCATCAAAACCTACCCAACAACCATCAAACCTAGAAACCAAGCAACAAAGGGTGATGTGTGTGATTGTTCAAAGGAAAAGCGCATATATACGCTTCTTGCAGAAGGAAAACACATGTATGTACGCAAATGTCAGGAAAAAACCCGTGTATATGTGTCAAAACACATCCAGTCTAAGGAGAAGGATAAGAAAATCAAACTCAGAATGAACAAAGGCTATCAAGCAGTCATACGAAAAGAAACTCAATATAAACGAGAGAAATCTAAGGAGAAAACCACTCCAATCCCCGAAAAAGAAGATTTTGTCCCCAGTATGGTCACCAATTATGTTATGAGAAAAATCTCTCTATGTCTAGGGGTAAACCACAATAGACGGAAATGACTGCAGAAATCAACTCTAATCTCAGGTATGCTATATAAACAAATATTCTATCAAGACAAGATAAAATGCCTACCTCCTCTAGACGTTCGATGACGTCCACCGTTGAGCACTTGACTCAAAGCAATACACCTACAACTTGTCCTCAACTACCAAGAAACACAAACATATGGTGATAATATATAATGTTAGCATATATTCAATAGCATAATCCATCAACATTCATAAAAAATATGCCCATGGAATAACAATTCAAATATTTGCAAGATATCAATTGGACGAGAAAAGAGTATTTTTATTAAAATGTAATCAACATAAGTGAATGAATTACAAACTTCTATGTCGACACGGTTCGGAACCGAGAAACAAAGTCCCTTCCAGCTGGGCCTCCACCACTTCAATCCTCCACCAAATGAAACCTCGTATAAGAGAGACAATTAGGTTGTCAATCATGTATGGAAGAGCTTGGGGTTTGAACAATGTGTTCAAACTTAAAAGGAAAAAGGGATGCAGACTCAATATGAAGTGAGTAATTTCTCCAGAGTAACTTTTCTCTCAAAGTTGAATTCTTCTCCTCTTTTCCATAGCTTGGATTTGGCCCATTTGTAGCCTTCAAGTGGAACTAAAGGGTCAATTCAAAATGTTTCCAGTATATGGAAGGTCAAAGATCATGGATCTCGTGACGTGACATGGAAACCCGACACCATTTTTTAATTTTGGGCACAAATACCAATGTACGTGGGTTGTAGTGGTGCAACTTGCATATATGCATGTTGTACTATAGGTAGGGTGCGTATATGTTGAAAAATAATGTTTTTAGCTCTAGGATTTGCAAAAAGGGACTTCAAGTCTGCATAAGGAAATGGAAAAAGGCCTTATGTGCAAGTTTTCATAGGGTGAGTCAAATCTTGCTATAACATGGGTCACTCAAATGGAACATTATTTATCTTTGCATGGAATTACTGATGATTTATCCAAGCTTAGTTATGGTATCCTACATATGGATCTAAAACTATGGAAATGGTGGTAATGGAGTGAAAAATCATGCCAAGGGTATGTTGCTCGGACACAATTTGTTGCAGAGCTTTATGACGCCTTTGACTCCAAAACCCACAATTTAGGTCGTTTGACCAAGTTGAAGTAGTCTGGGATAGTGGAAGACTTTATCACATCATTTGAGCACTTTTATTTCATAATGAAGGGCATGTCAGATGATTTCTTCAAGGAATACTTTATTAGTGGCCTAAAAGATGAAATATGTGCCCATGTTCTCATGCAACTCCCTCAGAATTGGTTGGAAGATACTCAACGAGCCAAGGAAGCACAACAAATTATGTCATCCTAGATCCGCAAACCATCATTTCCTCCTTTCCCTAAACCCACCCATTCCACTCCTCATGCAACTCCTCTTAAGATCTGGAAATTAACCAGGGCTGAAATGGTTGAATGCCAACTTAAGGGTCTTTGTTATAATTTTGATGATAAATATTTTCCAAGGCACAAGTCTAAGGAACAAAATCTTTTTACGACCATGACTGAGGATGTTTCTGAAGAAGAGGTCGTTGATTCACTTCACTAGTAAATTTGGGTCATTTTGTGATGGATCTTTCATCACTCTTGCGACGTTATGTCGTGGATATTGTGACGAATCTTGGGTCTCCCAAACGTCTCTTCACGTGTCGTGGCAATTGCGATGAACCTAAGAAAACGTCACAAGAGAGACAAACCAAGGAATTTGTCGCAAGAGAGACGACCAACAGTGTTCATCATAATAAATACGACCAACAGTGGTCATCGTAAGAATGAAAAAATAGGTATGTCGTCGCAAGAGAGATGAACTAGGGATATCTTCACAAGAGAGACGAACTAGGGATATCGTTGCAAGAGAGACGAAGTATTGCTATCATCACAAGAGAGACGATACCTTAGCTTGTCGGTCATGTGACGAATAGTATGGATTCTTGCAATGAATTATCTATACTATCGACAAAAAAGGTTTGTCGATAGTATAGATAATTCATTGTAAGAATCTATATTATTCGTCTCTCTTGCGATGAAGGCTCGATAGATCGTCACAATGTTTCATCACTATTGCGACGACATATATTTATTTAAAATAATAATAATAATTGATGTCCTTGAACCCTCATTATTTATCTAGAAACACAGTGGAAGAACCATGAGTGACGTTTGAGATTTGTTTCCAAAGTCCCCTCCCAGTGTCACCAAACCTCAAATGTTGAATGCTAATTTTAAATATTTGTATAAAATATATTACAAAACAGAGGAGGATTCAATGGGAAATGGGTTGGGATGGGAAATATACTCAATTTGTCTTAAAAAGAATCTCGTTATACCCTTTCAATTCAAATACATCCAAGTCATAAAACAACAATGGCTCAAAATAAAGGATGTCTTATTTTTTTCCTTATCATATTACATTCAGTGGAAGAGACACTAAAGAAAATGCAACAAGTCAAATTTGATGGCACATACATTGTTGATGTCAGAATCAATTTTTTAAATAACTTCAATCCAAAGTCTGATTTAGTAATTATGCTAAAAGAAAGACCATTACCCATCCCCATTACTTATAATCCAAATTGGGTGGGAGGTGAGTAATAAGGTGATGAAGCGACACATCTTGATGTACTTTATCTGGCTATGGAATTGGATATTGACTATGTTGATGTGGAGCTCCAGGTGGAAACCGTTTTCATAAAAATCATGCATGACAAGAAATCAAGAATTTGTGATCATAGTTTCAAATCATAATTTGAAAGTACTTCATCAATTAAAAAAATTGGTCACATTGGTGCACGATTACAATCCATAGGAACCAACATTGTAAAATTTACAACAACTGCCACTAATGTTACCAATGTGGCTTGGGGTTTTCAAATGTTTTCTCACTCTCAAGTTTCCATTATTGCATCGATGATTTCTACCAAAGGGATAATTAGTTGGATTCTTTGCTCAAATTTGGTGGATATATTACATTTGTCTCCTTGGGAGTAGGGAAGGAATCAACTTCAGGTCTGTTAGCGATAAAAAATGCACTGGCATTTTGTTTGAGAAATGATGCCTAATATTACAGGGAACTTTTGACTTCCTTCCCAAACTCCAAATTCAGAATTGAAAGTACCATTGGAAATCTTAGGATTTCTATATGTCAATCTACTATTCAAGCATGTAAAACAGACTCTCCACGACTTAGAAATTCAATTTTTCCCAAGACAGCTTTTATTTAAAAAATCTGCGCTTTCACCAGCTATTTTGCCTTGAATTTTGCTAGTTAGTTGGTGAAAGCTCTGCTTTTCACCAGCTAAAGGGTCGTATTTAGGGAAAATTAGCTGGTGAAACCTATTACATCGCAGCAAGGTCGTATTTTTGCCCTGATTTGACTTTGTCTCAATCAAATCTTTCGAGGTTGGTTTCTAAAGATGCATAATAATTAAATACATCAGATTTAAGGTTTTATCTTGATGTATTTAATGTTTAAGAAGGTGGAAAAGTGAAAATGGTGACTTAGTTCATGAGCAAAAAATTGTCTTTTTTGCCAAAGGTGGCAAATTCGAATTTCTTTTGAAGATTCATCAGCCTTGGAAGGTCTTCTACATCCGTCAAAAAGTTTAGAGGATATGAAGGCTATTAAGATAGAGTTTGACTCCTTAGATAGGATATTTTCCTATTTTGTTTTGACTTTCCATTTTTATAGGATCTCATCCTACACTTGTTGTATCTTTTTGGATTTGACTATTTTTAGCAAATCTGATCCATCTTTCAAGGATCTAGATTTCATCTTGTAAGGCTATAAAGCCAAAGACATTTGGAGCACTAGAGGTTCGATTTTGGATACAAAAAATGCCTTATTGTAAACATAACATTTGATGTTAATACAAATCACAGGTTCCTCTCTGTATTGATATCAGTTTTTCACCTTCTTTCTACACTTTAATTCATGTTGTTTTAGCTATAGATGATTGTTATCTCATTGGTTAGCTCATAATTGAATTAATAGTTTCTTCAGTGTTTATTAAACCCTACCTTGTGTACTTGGTTTATAATCATTTGTTCTTCGCCCACTTCAAGTAATTAGCTGATTATTAATCCTTGAGAGCACTGTTTCATTTAATTCTCATTTTGACTATCTGTATACCATATTTCTACTGAGTTATCCCATTGATCCACATACACAAAACACAAAAAACATTTTGACTTGAAGTTACCAAGCACTTTTGGTCTACAACCACAAATGGTTTCTTGGAGTGTTAACAAATTGACGTCGTTGTCGGGAGAGGAGATTGAAGCTCAGCTTCCTTGGGAGACGACATAAGTTCTAGATTTGATGATAGACAAAGACTGAGCACATTTTCGATTGTAATCATCTATCTGGCGACTCCATGAAGGACGAATTCAATGGCGACTCCATTGGTATGACATGAATCAGATCTGTGCTAAGAGGTATGCGTTTTGTGATTTTTCAAGTATTTCTGGTTACCCTCATCCAGTGCCTAGTAGAGATGAATGGGAACGCATCCTTCCTAGATTTCGAGGAGAAGAATGGGAAGTGCTAGCTGAACACTTGTTGGATTTTCATGACTTTATTCATCGGCTTGAAATTGTACATGAAGATGTTCAAATTAAGATTTTCAGGTATTCATTAGAGGGGATCACTCTTGAATGGTGCAGGTCTCTTCCAAATGCAAGTGTTAGTTCTTTGACAGATTTCCATTCAGCCTTCAATTCCTTTTGTAAAGATTATTTTCCAGTTGAATGTCTTTTTGAAGGATGTTGTGAAGAGTTTTCTTTGTTTCATAAAGTTTTTGCTTGTCACAAAGATCAAGTTTGCGATAAGGTTTTTATTGTTGAAGAAGACATTTACCATGTAGGCCAAGAGGTGTTGAAGGATGATAGTGACGTATCTGACATCATATCAGATGTGTCTATTGTTTTAAATATTGATAAAAATCAACATGTCTCTTTTGGATGTATTGATGTCAAGGAACTAATGCATATATCAACAGGAAAAAGAAATGAATCTGAGTCAGCAAGAGAAAGTAATAGATCAACATATTTCAGATCTGTGGAAAATACTATGAGCAGTCCTTAGCTTTCAGATTTGCATCCACAGGGAAATTATAGTAGACATGAAGACTTGAAAGGTGATGAGCAAATTGACCAATCAACAATTGAAATTATTGAATATGCAGTAGAGGATGAAGGCAGCCCTCATTTTTCAGATTTGCAGACAAAAGCGATTTGCAGCAGATATGAAGAGGAAGGTGAGGAGTTGAAGAATCCACATCAACAGTCCAAAGAGGTATTTCTTTGTGAATTTGATGACCCTTTTGCTGAATATGTCGAGTCTATGAGCAACATTAATCCAAAAATATTTTTGTCAGATGAAGGTTGGTCTTGTCATCTTTTCAAATGGCATTTCCACAAGCTATGTTTTTTTTTCATCTTTTGGGTCAAGATCAAGTATGATACTAGCAAGTTAATTACTTTCTTGGCTACTTTGGAAATTTAGTTTTACTTGATCAATCTACCTCTATTGGTTAGAGTAGGGATTGATAGAAGAATAATCTTTTCTTTGAGCAGGTAGATTACTTTTAGTTTTCTTGAATAATCAGAGAAGACTACAGACAGGCTATAGGTTTGCAGAGGAGCAGTCATACAGGATCAGTTATAAAAAATGCACTGGTTGCGAGTGTCTATGTAGGGCTAGAGTTGCAAGGGCTGACGCAATCTGGCGTCCAGTTTCAAACAACACTTGGGTTGTTATGAGACAACAACAAACTATGGCACAAGCTGTTGTTTTCACTAGGCCATCTCTTGGACTTTCAGGATGGTCATGCATGGGTGCTCATCATCGTACAGTATCTACAACAACATCATCATCACAACAACGATTGAAGAAAAAGAACAAGCACGACCCTGATGTTAATATCATTTTCATTTCAAAGGTGGGAGATAACTCAATTAATATTCTTGAAGGTAATGTGCTTATACAAATATAGTCTCATGCTGGTTCTCGTCGTCAAGAAGCACATCATTTGGACGCATATTGCGATCTAAGGGAGATTTATTATTCTACAAAGAGTCAATCGGATTCCATCACCTATATTATCAGATATGCAATACAATCACCGATGAATGAAAAGCTCAAATGTTTTAAAATTCAACGCAGGTCAGATATGGGTTTTAAAAACTCTTCATGCTAGTCGTGAATTATATGCCAAACTCCCAGTCACACCCACTGGCGAGAACGGGAAGGATAAATCGCAGGCAAGAAAAAATGCAGGCTCTCCGTGGGTGTTTGAGCATTGGTCAATTTCATTACTTATCCATCGCTGCCCCTGATTCTTCTTCCGTCGAAAACTCCATATTAAAAACCCACAATCTCCGATCTGGCGAGGCCTTGGTACAGAATGAGGGAGACAGTGATATTGGTAAAGCCATTATTCAGCTGGCAAAAGAACGTGGCATCACATGGCCTCCATTCTCAATGATAACCCTGAGCAAGTGATATAACCAACAGTGAAAGGGATGAGGAATGTGATGGAGGCCTGCGTAGAAACAGGGGTCAAACGCTTTGTCTTTACATCTTCCATCGGTGCGGTTTACATGAATCCTCACAGAGACCGACTCACCATAGTCTGGGATGACTGCTGGAGAAATTTAGACTACTGCATACAAACCAAGAATTGGTATTGCTATGAAAAAACCTTGGCAGAGAAATCTGCATGGGATATTTCCAAGAGAAAGAATTTAGAGTTGGTAGTGATTAAATCAAGTTACAAAGCTCAACACTGATAACTGAGCTCCTTGCCTCTCACCACATCTTATCGATTATATCACAAGTGTTGGCAGGTGTTGAAGAGGAGGTAGCACCCAAAGCATTAAGCCTAAATCATATGAAAAAGAAGCTCGTGAGATGGCTTTTTCTCTTGCTACAACTCATCAAATAATCTAGTCTTCACTTCGCCATTGTTGCAGATGTCAAAGCAATAGCGCTTAGCAGTTTATAGGTGTTTAAAATCTTTCTTTTTATGCTAATAAATAGTTTTTGATATCGAGTATTTGTAGATCCCCTCTTTATTAACTCATATGGCACGCAAAGCCAAAATTGAAGCAAGTCGATGCCAGATTGTTGAGTTGTTGAATGAGCGACAACTGTAGGGTTTGTAAGCTCGCTATTAGCAGATCAATCGCTCCCTCTTACCAAAACTCATCACAAAGCCCAGTTATCAGTTTGCAAGATTGTACAGGTGTCAATGCTTGCTATTTCACATCAGCGTGCCAAGCTACAAAGCCAAAGGATCTAAATCATCCGATGCATGGGGGATTTGATATTTGAATGCAAATAGACAGTTGCCAAAATCCCTGATTTGCAGGCAGAGAATGTGCGTGCAGTTGTTCAATGGATAAACGTAGCATTTGTTGACAGGAACGAAGATATATGACTACGAGGAGGATTGCAGAGCCACGAGCACCTGCAAATACATAAATTATAAGAGTCAAAGACATTGATAAGAAAAATACATTGTGCAAACAAAAGTTCAAAGGGTTCTCACCTTTTGGGTTTCCTCGTTACCATTTAAACCGGCCACATTTTTCAAATCATAGCAGACGGATGAGTTGTTCACAGAACACAAGGGTGAAATACAAGAAGGTCGATAGTGATAACCTTTGGCAAGAATACCCAAAAAATTCATTGGTGTTGTATGGATATTGGTTCACGAGGTGCAATGATGCTCTTTAAATAAACCAAGCAGGGTGAAGTGTTTGATTCAACACACCAAGGTTTGTTTTCTTTTCTTGGTGCATTATGTCTAAGAAGATGTTTCAAAGAATTTCTAATAGATGATCTATTTTTATTGCAACTTTTTGTTGAAGGAAACTTAAGACAAGTTCTTTGTATCTAAAGCTGCTGGAAAATGAAAAGTCAAAGACCTCAAGCTGCCTGCAATGCTTTCATTTCAAGGGGAGTTTGAAGCAGACATGTTACAGATAAAGAAGATTGTGAAAGATAACAACAAACTTTGGAGAATAGAAAAATGATAAATTGTAAAGGCTGAATGACTCCATGCCAATACTAAAGGCACAAGGTCTGCCAAGTTCTTGGAGACCTCGCAGGGAGGTCTCCATCCCAGTTGGAGCCAATGTTAGCGATAAAAAATGCACTGGCATTTTGTTTGAGAAATGATGCCTAATCTTGCAGGGAACTTTTGACTGCCTTCCCGAAATCCAAATGAATATTTGAAAGTATCATTGGAAAGATTAGGATTTCTAGATGTTAATCAACTATTCAAGCATGTAAAACGGACTCTCCATGACTTAGAAATTCAATTTTTCCCAAGGCAGTTTTTATTTAAAAAATCTGTGCTTTCACCAGCTATTTCACCTTGAATTTTGTTAGTTAGTTAGTTAGTTAGTTAGTTAGTTAGGTTGGTTTCTAAAGATGCATAATAATTAAATACATCATATTTAAGGTTTTATCTTGATGTATTTAATGTTTAAGAAGGTGGAAAAGTGAAAATGGTGACTTAGTTCATGAGCAAAAAATTGTCTTTTTTGCCAATGGTGGCAAATTCGAATTTCTTTTGAAGATTTATCAGCCTTGGAAGGTCTTCTACATCTGTCAAAAATTTTAGAGGATATGAAGACTATTACGATAGAGTTTGACTCCTTAGACAGGATCTTTTCCTATTTTGTTTTGACTTTCCATTTTTAGTATTCTAGATCCATTTTTATAGGATCTCATCCTACACTTGTTGTATCTATTTGGATTTGACTATTTTTAGAAAATTTGATCCATCTATAAAGCCAAAGACATTTGGAGCACTAGAGGTTCGATTTTGGATACAAAAAATACCTTATTGTAAATAGAACGTTTGATGTTAATACAAATCATAGGTTCCTCTCTCTATTGATGTCAGATTTCCACCTTCTTTCTGCACTTTAATTCATGTTGTTTTAGCTATAGATGACTGTTATCTCATTGGTTAGCTCATAACTGAATTAATAGTTTCTTCAGTGTTTATTAAACCCTACATTGTGTACTTGGTTTATAAGAATTTGTTCTTCGCCCACTTCAAGTAATTAACTGATTATTAATCCTTGAGAGCACTGTTTCATTTGATTCTCATTTTGACTGTCTATATACCATATTGTTGCTGAGTTATCCCATTGATCCACATACAGAAAACACAAAAAACATTTTGACTTGAAGTTACCAAGCACTTTTGGTCTACAACCACAAAGGGTTTCTTGGAGTGATAACAAGGTCAACCAATATTGATGGATCTAATAATCAAATACAAGATAAAGAAATTGGGTAGATATACTAAGGTTTTTGGAATCATAGGAAATCCAATAGGTCACAAAAAAGGACCAATTTTGTAGAATCATGCATTAAGAGATATAGGACCAATTTTTCCCCATCTATCTATTACAAACGAATGATATCATGAAATGGAACTTCATGTTTTCTTTTAGTTGGAAAGTACAAAGTTACTAACATGAAGAAATTTATTTTTCTCCTAGAAACGCCAAGATCTTTTGCTTTAAGTACCTTTCTAATCCTCTATTGGAATAAAGGGGCTAGATTTCATCTCCTACATTGTAAGAGCTATTAATGACACTTGTAATCCATCTGTTGTATCAATTTCTCCCAAATTGTCATCTATGTTTATGCTAATGTCTCTATAATATCTCTCACGTGAAAGAAAGGGTGGATTTATGGGAGCACCCGCTATATTTTTTGTGGGTTACTTGCTCATCTCTTTTCTTAAGAACATAACTGTTGGTATTGAGTAAAAAATGGGAGTATGCTACATGGGTCCATAAGGAAACAACACAGTGGTGATCCAAATACAACAATTATAATCATGATATGGAAAGATAAAACTTCTATGTTCAATGCTTGCTATGTATGCAGTGAAAGCCATGATGCTAATATTATATTCATTTGTTTTTTTGGAAGAGATGTCCTATAATTTGAAGTGAAAATGAAACATTCCAGTTATGAGTATTTTTATGTGCAACCGATGGTTATAATCTAGTCATAAAATTCTACTTGATATGGATGCATGCCATATATTATGTGGGCCTTTGAGGACTACAATAAACATTTTTCATTAGAACAAAGTCTAATGGCCTTCAAACAAACATTAGTGCTTGATTATTTTTCATTTCTATATATATCCATTGTTGGATTTTGCAAAGATGTGCTACAATGGTTTGAACAAATGGTAGGCAAATCTTGTTGTCACTTTTGGAATTGTTGTTCCACTTATTTGTCTTGTGGTTTCCACTAAGAGTTTCACTTTCTAAGACACCATATGGGTGTTTAACGAGATGACTATGAAGATTTGACATTCTTACTAAATATCATGCTAACGTGATGCAGTCGACAATAATAACTCTCTAAAATTCAATCCAAGTGATACATTATATTTCTCATGAACAATAGATATTATATGTAAATAATCACCAAGAACATCGACAAATTCTGAAAGCCTTCACCTTGATTTACTAAACTAGACTTCTTTTCAAGTCCCAATTTATAAAAATAAAATAAAAAATGGAGGTCTCTCTCTGTTTCAAGTTATTAAAATGATGTGATACTAGCATGCAATAATCTTTGTAGAGAGGGTGCATATTCAAGAAGAGGAGTTTTTGTTTATCTATTAAATTGTGCCAATGCTATAGAATACCAATGTCTTTATGTCAAAATGAATTTTTAACTCCTTGTATAAATGATTATTGTTAACATTTGGGTTTATATAGATAGTCTAATATTGGGTAGAATCTTAAAAGAAATGAGTGTTGTAAATCATTTGGTTCACATGCAATTGGAGGAAGAAAGTTTTTAGTGAAGAAGGTAGGTGGGAGGAAGCTTACAATATTTTGGATGAGATGGTGTCCAAGGGATACAATCCTAATGTTGTAACATTTACTACATTAATGGATGCTATTTGCAAGAATTAATAAACTTTGAGGATGTCGATAGGGTTCTTGATAAGGTGGTTAAGAATGAATGTTCTTCAAACTTTGTCACTTAACAACATTATTATTCATTCTCTTCATAATGCAAGGAAGTTACTATAAGAATTTCAACTTTTGATGAGATATCAAAGAGAATGTGTACTCATGATATGAACCAATAGACATATATGTATTTAAAAATAATAATAATAATTGAGATAGCTTGTGCCCCTTATAAACGAGATAGATTAAGGGTTGATCATTCAATAGAAGGTTATATCTCTTACTCTAATAGCATATTTTATCTCTTATGTGGATGCAAGAAGTTTATGGATGTGTTTTTGTGTATTTTTTGAGCATTTCATATGGTTGTTACATATATATCAAATCTGTCCTTGACTGATAAAACTTGTTGTTTGGTGGTTTGGTCACATCTTCTTTATCCATTTTCAAGTTCTATTTGTTTCCTAGACTCCATATCCCAATCACAAGGCACAATGTATTTCTTGGATTCTCACATTATATCTTAAAAGACAAAGAGATTACCATTTTGCAGATCTAGTTCCCACAAAACAAGAACTAGCACCCCAAGAGAATTATTGAGCCCACATATCAAGTTTGCCTAGTTCAACCTTAATCACACCTTTTGATACAATAAAAGTATAAAGAATATGACTCTAGCCATAATTAAAATTAGTAATAATGATACATGAGCCATGGCCACATGTAGATATAATAGTGTAATAAATCCAATAGTGTTAGACTACCCCTTATGTTAGACTACCCCACTATTAGGGAATTCATGAGCTACGAATAATCATTTGATGGGTGACCATCTAAATATGAAGGAATTTTCCTTAATATCTTGACAAGAACCTTAGACTACAACATCCTTCTCAACCATGACTACATACACGCTATTCATGTCATCATCTCTATCATTTTTTGGTGATGCATTCCCCCATGAGGCCTACATCATCACTATTGACCAACTGACATTAGGTAAACACTACCCAGTTTCCCCTTCATATTATTATTCTAATTAATCGTATCGACCTCTAAACAAGTCAATAGGTGAATTCTATGTCAAAAAAATCTACTCTAAGCAACTTATATCACTAGCCTTTCCTTCACAAACACCTTCCCTAGTGATAAATGATCTAAATTGGATCCATGAAAAATATTGGTTATCAGTTTAGATGTTGTCATGCTAAATATATGAATAATTCTAGTGGTAGAAGCAAGGATCATGACTATTGACAAAGTAGGAGATGGGGTTAATGGCATGAAGGGCCCCATGCTATGTTAGTTGGTGTCTACACCCATGATCTAATATTGTATTCCCAATTTAAGCATGGATAAAAAGAAAAGGAAATATAATATAATATAATATATATATATCAAAGAAAAATAAAACATGAGAACCATACTAAAAAAAAAAAATTGGAAAAGACAAAGGAGAAGGCCAATGCTAGGCTTGGGGTAAGTTTTGGAGTTGGGGGACAACTACCCTTCTAGTTGAACCCCTAGTATTGTCATCCTTCAATAAATTCATTCCCAACTATTTTGTATGCTTTCTTTGGCTGAGACTAAGAGGAAATTTTGTCCAAATTCCGATGTGAATACTAAGAATGAGCCAAAGAGATAGAAGGATTTGTAACCTTCAAAATTATCAAGAAATAAAGGATTAATCAAAGTCAATTAAATATTTTTTTTCCCATTTGGGTTTCCAAATTAAATAATGTGTCACTGTGTTATGGATTTCTATGTGATTGTGGTGTAAATAATGATGAGATATACTATAAAGGGAATATTTATCTAGTTTGGAATTCCTCATTTAAATCCAAAGTGTTATTTGAATTACACTCCTCTCCTATGGTGGTTCATTATGGATTTAAGAAAACATATGATAGGATTAAGAATTGTTTTTTTTGGAAAGGCATGAAGGACATCCACAAATTTGAGGCAGAATGTGATACTTGTCAATGGTGCAACTATCTATACTATTCGTCACAAGCACGACGAACTAATTCTAAAGAAGAAAATATAAATCTAAATCCCACAAACAATGCACATCATCTTCCAAGATCTTAGATCCTTGGGTTGACATAATAAATGCACAATTAATTTAACCATTTTTGTTATTATTAGTAAGGTGCCATTTTTAATAGGGAGATTATTTGACCCATTAGACTACAAGTTGCACTCTTAGGCCATTTTCACTCCGACCATTAGAATATTTGATACACATTAATCATAAAAAAAAATATCATTATTTCACTGTCCTTATCGATACTATGTACATATTAAAATGAATATGATGACAGAATTTTGGAACTCTTGAAACCCACAAACAAGGGGGTCTCATACAAAAAAGCATGTAAAATTTAAATCCAAACTTGAACAATTCAATCTCTTAAATTTCACGTTTACCAATGCCTTCAAATCGCTAGAATGATATCCATGGAGCCACAAATTGATGCATAAATTGTATGTCAATGCCAATAGAACCAATAGAACCAATAGAACCAAGGAGTATTGAATCAATATATACCAATACTAAGAGAAGCTGAAATTATCATTAAGTGTATAATAAAATTACATTAGCAGATATATACAAGCCATAGAAATAGCCTTGTATATATCATCAGATAAAAAAGTACCCATACTGTCAATGCATTATATGCATCATTACATGTTCAACTATATAATCTACATCTAATTGTCTTAAAAAATTATTACACATCATCAAATTCTTTTAGTCTTCTTTTGTGTTTTCTAGTTCTTAAGTAATTCATCCATCTCCTTATCTTCGTTTACTGGATGATCTTCAATAGCTAATGTTGCTTCAGTCCTTTCATGCCGAGCACGTGTGGTCACGTACCCACGACATGGAGACTGCTGTGAGGGGCCATCACCTACAAAAACACAAAATATTAAATTTAAATGGACAATTTTTAAATATCATTGAAGTAGTGCATTAATATTAAAAAAAAACTCTGCAATGTAATTTTTTACCTGGTCCACTAGTCGACACCATTGTAATGGTTTCCCTGTTCACCCAATCTTCAGGTCGAGGAGGATCAACTATGACATTATCTTCCATTGAAATGACAAAATTTATAAGGACAAAACCGTAAATGTATAAGTTGTTGTTCCAGAGTTTATACTTAAGGCTTTAAAATATAAAGTCTAGGCATCCGAAAAAGGTAGAGAGAGTTAAGGTATAAAATGTATCAATTACAAAAAAGAAAAGATATGGATGGTTTCTTAACTGTTTCTGTCTAGCTTCCCAGTGTTCCTGGATTCTTATATCCCGTTCAATTCTTTCCCATGAACATTCTAATTCAACCTGAGTGTTTGTTGTCTGTACGATAGTGTTAAATAAATTTAAAGCACTGCTAGTCTGATCTGAAAAGCCAGGTTTTGTATTGGGTTGTCTTGTAACAGGTACAGTCATGAGGGATAAAGTTTAAAAAATCTATTACTTTGTTTTCAAGGTTTTCTATTTCTGTTTTGGATTATAAGAGAAAAAATTCCCAAACTTAAATTAATAACATAACAGTTTTAGAGGTCGTTTCCCATTCCTGAGTCAAATCCGAAAATCTTGAAAGTGATGGGAGAAAAACGTAAAGTTGTTTAAACAATGTGAGGAATCAATCATGGAGGAATCTCAATTTGCAACAGGGGAAGAAGAAAGACAAGAGATCTCTCATGAAGAATAAAAATATAGTAATCTGAATAATCTATAGGTCTTGGGTCTGCTAATAGAAAGCACAGAGGAAAAACTGTAAACAATTAGATAACCAAATAACTCTTAACCATAGTAGATGTTGTACTAAATTGAAGTTCAACATTCATCAAAAATACATAAGGGAAAGATGTTGAAAATGAAGGTAAAGAGGAACACATAACTCAGGGTTGATAGAATTTGGAATCTCCGTTTGTATTTTCATTAATCACTGTAAATGAGAACACTTCTCTAGTACAATTGGTTACAAAAAAAAGCCTTTTCTCAGTCTTACGAAATTATATTTATACAAAGTCACCAGTTCTTGATGGTTGGTGATTTCCTAACTCCTGGGGTCTAACGGTAACAAAAACACAAACTTGAACCATTTGCATGGTTATCTTTTATTTCTCTATCATCTTGATAATATGAGTTTACAATATGATACTTCATTTCTTTTTGAAGTATCTCCTTATTTTGGTCCGAGACATTCAATACATTTTTCTAGAAAATGCAAAAAAAATCTAGGAGGTTGTGGTATATCCTTTGCCTCGAACAAATAAAACTTTCTATGAAGTTTCGGGAATCAATCTTCAATCTCTTTGTCAACAAACTTAACTGATTGCAATTTTAAATTTGGCTTCACCAGCCACCTGTCTATTTGGGTAACATCAATATCCTTTAATTGTGAAATTTCAACCTGAATTTCATTCAAGTTCTCTTTGAGTTTCAGTTGATGTCTTACAATATTGATCTGCCCTAGTAGCCCAGGGAAATTGTCTTCTCCAATACCTAACGATACTCTGTCTATCAAATCGAAGGTCTCTTCGCAATAATCCTTGACTTCCTTGGCCATTTTCTTGCTTTCAGCTATTTTGGCCTCCCATACTTTAAGCATGATATCACCCCTGATCTGCTCTACAACATACAAACTTGGAGTTTCTGATACCTCTTCTTTTATCGAAAGTACAACTACCTTTTGAAAAGTAGCTCGGGCTGCTTTAGCCTCTTTGTCTTTGAAATTCCTCTACGAATTCAACATTATAAATGTATTTAGAAATGGGGGATAGTTTATACATTACTTGGATGTGCTCTGGTCTGAACGAGCTGACGACGACCTTTTGGCGATTTAGAATGCTCCTGGTCTGAATGTCGGTATTTTCTAAAGCCCATCTTATCATGTCATTGTAAGGCATGAGTTTCGGCCATGTGGCTATCTTATGGAGATCAGACTCTGCTATATCTTTGAGTTTATTTTCAATCTTTTCATTTCTGAAATCGTCAGGGAAGTTCCTAATCTCATTCTCCAGGATTTCAAAAATCTACCTCCAGAACTTGATTGAATCCACAACATGTGGCGTAGTATCGGATACAACATCTCCATCCAGATTTGAGATTTCACCGGCCTCCTCACTCTTCTTAGGCACTTTTCGGGGTGCCATGATGTTTGTGCTAAAAATGAAAACCTATTACAGAGAGGAAATGTGTAATCTCTTTTGAATGTAACTCGCTTCTTGTCTGAAAGTAAGAATGAAATTTGAAATAACAAACCTTTATTAACCCTTAACTTGCCTTAAATTGAGCATATTGATACAGACGATAAAAATTAAATGCTTTAATGGGGATGGTACACCTGTAGATATGCACTTTACGCTAAAAATATCTCTACTAATCCGTTATAAATACTGACACATATCGACGATTCAAAACTGATATTTCGAAAGGAATGACTTCGAAAACTCCCGAATAGTGAAACACACAAAGTCATTTAATATATTTAACCATGTTTTAATGTTAAGTTAATTATGCTTAAGTGCTTAATATTTTCGGTATTTGGGACTTCAAGGTTCTTGAGTGCTTAAGAGTGATAACTCCTTTGATTTTTATGAAATGCGATTATTTAACGATTTGTTAGGTATGTTTAAAATTTAATTAATCATGATTAAAAAGGGATTTCGTGAAAAGTGCATCAGGACTTTGAACTGTTGTTTAAGTCGAGATGGCCAAAAAAAAAATACGAAAGGCTTAGAAAGTCATTAAACATTTTTAATTATTCCTTTTAATTCGGTTTAAATTCTTTTAAACAATCACTTTTCGAGACTTCGGTATTGGGACTTTGGAGTTGTTATTTAAAATTCATACTTCGTGAATAGACAAACCCCGAAACCCAAAACTCTTGAAAGACTTTGACTCCTTTTTATAACTAAGGGCGACTCCATAACCAAAGAAAAATTGAGTTTTAGGTTAAGAGAAGAAAAAAATTAAACTTTGTTTCAACATAGGCTCCATCTAGGGATCTCGTCTCCTTGCGGGATGAGAAGAACATGTAGACCAAGTGGCTTTGTTGGGTAAATGGATTCATTAATGCAGCTCTGTGAAGCACATTTTGGAGAAAACTCAAAACGGGACTTTAAGACTTCAACCTTGACTTTGAAAACTCTTCAAAACTAAAACATCTGGTGATCTCGAGTTAGGCTCACACTAGATTTCCTTCTCCTAAACTGACCTCAGATTTGTGTAAGATAATCAAAACAAAATTAACCATTCTAGTAGGTTTTATCTGATTTTGTTCGCATCAAGGTAAAGTAATTCCAATATTTCAAATTCGGGGATCCCATAAGTTTATAATGTAGATCCAACTGAAAGAGGAATAGTTACCAGAGCATCTCTTTAATTCATGTATAATAGCTTGTCAGATATGTAGACATTGCTTCATTGCCAGTGAGCCTGTTCAGTACCCCGGTGAAGTTATCAGATTTCCCACATTGAATTTCCTTTCACCACTTCCATTGTTTTCTAGCATTTAAATGCTGAGATGAGGGAAATCATATAATGAATTTCCTTTCTTCATCTCTTTTGGACTAGATGGGGGCAATCAATAATGATTTTCCTTTCACCATCTCTCTGTATATATATTTTTTAAATATGAAGTGGGGGCAATCAATGAGTATGTAATATACTCGAGAAAATATCTGCTTAAAATTTAACAACAGAGGTCTATCAACTCACTTTAGTTTCTCTAGACTAATCCTCTTATGGCCTTCAAACATCTTTGGCTTTAGGGAAATTCTTAAGGGAATTCTTGTTGATATTTTTCATGGATTTTCCTTGAGTGAAACCAATCAGTTTATTCATGTCAGAATGACTAAGGAAGTTAGGATTAAACTAGACATACTTCCGGTTCAACTAAAGTTAGAGGAACTATAAAATTTTACATATTCTCGTTTTGAAGGTTAGTTTGTGAGTTTCCAAAGCTAAGGTGAGACCTTTCTTTTCTCAAGAAGATTATGGGAAAATATCCAGGATCAGGTGAAAAGCAAGCTTGATCATAGTCATGGGAAAGGTAAGGGGCTTCAGATATTCTGTTGCAGATACGATTACTCTTAATGATTTTCTTACTCAACTCTTGTGACCTTTCCTTAATCCCCTTTATTGCTTTTTTTTTTTTAATTTAAAGTTGTTTTTCATTTCTCTTTTTGAACATTTCAGTGATAATATTAGCAACCATGAAAATATTGTCTTACTCATTTATATCTCATATGACATTTTAACCCGAGTTTTCAGAACGAAAATTCATCCCTTGGTTGATCTATGTGTTTCCAGCCAAAAAGACTGTTAATTTTTTACCTTTTTCATAAGGTATTTAACGTGAATATCCATGCATGTCACCTTTTTGATATTTCTAGTCTCTTGGCTTTTCGAAAACTCTCCTGTAAATGAGACAAACATGATAACTGCCAGGAACTCTAGTAAATCAGGAAGTTTCCCATTGCAAATTTTTATATATTTATATATTTACAGTAAAAAATAAAACTTACCTAATGAAATATAAATATAAACAAGTTGCAAAAACAAAATGGTATATACAATGAGAGTTCAAAAATATATTACTGCATAAAGTGATTAAGGTATCGCCCATTGAGAGGGGCATTAAGAATCTTTCCATCGATATTTTCTAAGAAAAAAAATATTTTTTCCCTCAGAGGCTGAAATCTTGTACAAGCCGCACCAGATCTAATCAAACTTGCCATGTTTATTAGCATATTCTTTCCTGGCTTCCCATTTCAGGACCAAATCACTAGGGAGGAATTCTCCATCTTTTTCTCTTTGGTCAAATAAAGCTTTCATATTATCTTGATATCTTTGTAATTTTTCATCTACTTTGTCCCTATTTTGTTGAACTTCAATCAGGTGGTTTATCCTCCTGGTAATGCCATTCGGTTCTTCATTTGAGTCTTGCCAGAGTTTCATTACTGGAAGTGATAGATTTATTGGTAAAATGACGTCAGTACCATATATCATCTGAAATGGAGACATCCCAATTGACCTTTTGGTACCTATCTTGTTAGCCCATAAATCATATTTTAAATGCACATGCCATGATTTCTTATTTTCGGTCAAAACCTTCTTAATTATAGTAATCAGAATTTTGTTAGATGACTCAATAGACCATTACCCTGTGGATAATAAGTTGTGGAGTGTCCTAGCACAATATTATATTTTTGGAAAAATCTTATCATGGCCATGGACTTAAATGCTTGGGCGTTATCAGTAACTATTTTTCAGGGACAGCCAAATCTAGATAAAATATTTTCCTCTAGAAAATTGATCACTACCGAATCAGTTGTGTTTCTCGTAGGAATAGCTTCCACCCATTTAGTGAAATAGTTTGTAGCAATTAGAATCCATTTGTGTTGAGAATTGGAGTGTGGATGGATTTCTCCAATAAAATCAAGACCCCATTGCTAAAATGGAGCTTCAGTTTTAACTGGAACTAAAGGTAACGTTGGGACTTTCTTCTTGCCTGTAAACAACTGACAAGGAGTACAATTTCGTACTTTAGTGTTTACAACCAGGAATAAATTTGGCCAGTAATACCCTTCTCTTAGGATTTTATAAGCAGTTTCTCTCCAAGCATGATGTCCTCCACATAGTCCTTCGTGGAATTCATCTATAACCTTTTTTGTTTTTGCTTCTACTAAGCAACTCAGTAGGAAAACTAGAGGGTCCTTCCAATACAATTTACCATCTATAATACAATATTTTACAGCATGTAACTTCAATGTCCTAGCTTTAGATGGGGTTAGTTCATTGGGACACTGAAGGGTTAGTAAATAATAAACAATATTGTGGTACCAAACTGAAGAAGAGAATTTTTGTAGAATTTTAGTTGTGGGGACAGTGACATCGAGCTCATCTATCTCTAAAAATTCTTCGTTCTCTTGCAGACGATTTATTCCAAGTTCTTTCAAATTTTATTCAACCATCAATTTAGCTAAACCCTGACCTTTAATAAGCTTATATAGTTTAACTTCTAGGTCGAATTCCTGGATTTTTTCTAACCATCTACCTCTCCTTCCGTCACTATCAAGTTGAACCAGTATATCCTTAACAGAACTTGTAGGCACATAAGCAATGATCTTTTAGTGCAGTACGTAAGTTATGAAGGCCTTGAGAGATTTCAACATTTCATAAGCTTGTTTTTCCAATATGTCATATTTCAACTCAATGTCTCTGAGACTTTTACTAAAAAATGTGATAGGTTTCTCAAAACCCTCATCATTTTTCTATAACAATACAACTGTGATAGTGTGTTCAGAGGCAAAAGAAAAAATCAGAAACTCCTTTGTATAATTTGGACTTGCCAGAACTGGTGCTTCACTTATCACTCTCTTGATACGTTGAAACGATGCTTTGGCTTCATTTGTCCACTTCACCTCACTGTCCTTCTGAAGCATATCTGTAATCAGTTTTATGATTTCAACAAAGTTAAGGATGAATCTTCTCAAGAAATTTATTTTACCTAAAAAAGATTGAATTTCTTTTACATTTCTAGGAATATTTATAGTATCTATTGCCTCGATCCTTTTCTGGTCAATTCTGATTCCATCCCTAGACACTATATGAACCAATATTTTACCTTCTTGCATTGCGAAATGAGATTTCTTGGGATTTAGTGACAAACCAAGTTTGCGACATTTCTTGAAAGTTTGCTTGAGGTGTACTAGATGTTTTGCATCAGATTTAGAAAAAATAGTCAGGTCATCAAGGTAAATAACAACAAACTTATCTCTTTCGCCCACATAAGTGATGTTGATAGCTCGTTGGAAAGTTTCCCCCTACATTCATTAAACCGAAAGGCATTTTTTCATACATAAAGGTACCCCAAGGGGTAGTGAACACACTTTTTTCTTTATGATCTTGATGTACTGCAATTTGATTGTAACATGAAAAACCATCAATCATAGACATTCTGTTAGCTCCAACTACTTTCTCTAAAACATGATCCATATTGGTTAATGGATAATTGTCCTTAAGTGATGATCGGTTCAGATTTATAATATCTACACACAGTCTGATTTCACCGTTTTTCTTTCTTACTAGGACTAAATTTCCTACCCACTCAGAGTATCTCAATGGGACAATGAGCTTGGCGTCCAAGAGTTTCTTCACTTCTTTCTCTATTACTAGAAGCAGTATGGGGTTTATTTGCCTGAGTTTCTGCCTAAAAGGTTTGACACCTTGTTTCAGAGAGATTTTATGTTCCATTATTGTAGTGTCATAAGTTCTCAATTCGTCATATGACCAAGAAAAAACATATTTATATTGTCTAAGTAACTTGACATACTTACTTTTTATTTCAGAAGGAAGGTACTTGGATAATTTTACCAATCTTGGATTTTCTTTGGTACCTATATCGCAATCTTCAACCTCTTCTGGCTAAGGTTGTAAAGTGGACTTCAAAGGGATGTCGTTGTGATTAAATAACCTCTCTAATGGAATCAGGCCTTTGGGGATCTGAGTTTTTTCAAAATCAGCATACGGTGATTAACAATCTTATCTTGAAAATCTTGGGGGTCTTCCCCTTCCTGCATGATCCAAACAGGATCATTCTGGTTTTCTTGGTCAATGTGTGTTTCGGCAAACTCATCTACTATTTCTAAAAAATTCTGAGTTGTTCATTGTCCTCAAAAACCTTCCAATGTTGTACGTTATTCAGTATGGAAGGCCTATGTCTCATCTCTATATGATATTTAAGATTAAAAAACATTGGAGGTGTGAAAGTCGGGGCTGCTTTTGCCAACGAATCTGCTCGTTGATTTTCGGCCCTAGGGATGTAATGAAATTTCACTGATAAGAAAAAGTTCTCAATTAGATCCCAAGCATAGCTCCTATAATATCTTAACTTTGGGTGCTTATCCTGGTGTTGACGATTAATTTGTTTTATGATCAGTTCAACATCACCGTAGACTTCTAAATTCTTAATTTTTAATCTTCTGGCAGCTTCTAATCCTAGGACTAGAGCCTCATATTCACAAACATTGTTAGTATAATCAATGTCCCATTGTAGTCTATAAGAAAAAGGTATAATGAATTCGTCGTTGGGTGCCATGAAAAGCACTCCGGGTCCTACTCCTTTAGAAGATGAAGTTCCATCAAAAAACATTTTCCAAACTCTGGAACTATATACATTTTTATTTATTTTTTCTTATTTTTTTGTTTCTTTAACTGTACAACTTTATTCTATACATACATCGATATCATCATCAATAGATAGAATACAATTCCCTAAATCTTGATCATAAATATAAATAGGGTAGTTGTTTGGGTTGAGTGGGTCACTTACTGTAAACGCCAACCTGGTTTCTCTATACAAGAGTGTGAATTATCCTCCAAAGATCGGGATCATGGTGTACGTCATGTCGAGTTGGAGGGATCCTCCAAGTTTGGCACCCTAGGACCTGGATAACAACATTCCATACTTCGTGGGTATATCAGGGACAACCACATCCGTTAGAACGCTTTTTGCAGGTATTTGTGCAAGATTAACTACTAAATCTTTTATCATGCCTATACATTTAAATTTTCTTGAATTGAATGAATACAAATCTCCATAAGGTCGATTGATTTCAAGACCAAGTCTATTTATAATGGATTTAGGCATTACATTGTGAGAGGATCCTGAATCCAACATGCAATTATGGAGCAAGTGATCGTACACAGTTAGCGTGATATAGAAAGGGGAAACCGTATCTCTAGCACCTTCAAAATGTGGGCCGAAGATTATATTAAGCTTGCCATCTTCTAAGTTTATAACATCGGTCTGACTTTCATTTTCTGAAAAACTAATTATTTTAGCAATTTGCTTTCTGTATATTGGATTTTTTGCCAATTCGACAAGAGGTATAGGAATTTTGATTTTATTAATTTCATTTTCTAGATTAAAATTTCCTGTTGTTTTGTCAATCTCTATGGTTTGGGATTCTATCCCCTTCTTTTCATGTTTCTTTTGTTGTGAGTTTTTTGTTTAAGTTACAAGAACCTCTGCTTTCTGTGTGTTGACCTTGGGTCTTTCTGTTGACTTTGTCTTGGTAGGCTGTGTGTCAGCGGTCTTGGTTTTTACAGTCTGCTTTTCAACAGTTTTTGCAGTCGCCTCGTCTGTTTCTCCCCTTGGAAGTATCTTTTTCACTGGGGCTGTTGTGAAACTCCTATTTCTAGTCCTTAGATTGTACTTCTGGTGGAGTTCAACCATTATATCATCTGTGATTCCTTGATAGCTTGAATCTTCTGTAATCTCATTGTTCTTGTTATTTTTGGATCTGTACTCTGTTTTTTAAGGATTTTTCATAATCATGTCTTGTTAAATAAGGTTTTTGACAATCATCACCAAGATTATTCATGTCTTCTTCTAACTCCTCAAACTCCTGCATGTCTTCTCCTCCTATAAATTTTTCACTTTTAAAGGAGGCTTGGATTTTTTGATCCTCATTCTTAATTTGTCTTTGTTGAATTTGAGGGTTGGGATTCCTTCTGAAATCTTTTTTAGGGAAATTTTCATTCTTTGATTTTTCTAATTCCATTCTTTAGATTTTATTCGACAATTCTTTAATTATTCTCGCCATGTCATCCATCTTGTCTTCAGAAGACCTACCTGATCCAGAGGGTCCCGCTTGGTCTCCGTACCATCTGGTTTCCCTTATTCCTATTTCAAACTTTGTTTTTATCTTACCTAATTCCATCATATTTGATTCAATTTCTAAGGCATCATATTTCATTTTAGTGAGGTCTACTGATCTTCTCTCCCTCAACAAGAGGGAAAAATCAGGGTCAAAAGCCCCAATGAAAGTTACTTTCGCTGCGGGTTGGGAAGGTTTGACCTCGACTGGAATTTTATTATACAATTTATTAAAACTTTGGGTAAACTCGAGAACTGATTCAGAGTTTTTATTTCTCAGAGCCCCAAATTCAGTTAGATAGTAGAGATGGTCTTTCCTTTCTCCCCATTGTCTGATAAAAGCATTTTCCAGTTCATCGTATGACCGTATTGATCCTGATGCTAGACCTCGGAACCACGTTCTCACCTGTCCTTCAAAATTCTGAACCAGTAGTCTTGAATAAACATCTTCATGTTCAATGCCAAGGATGTTCACAAATTGATCAAATAAATTGATGTGTTTGGTTGCGGTTAAATCACCTTCTCCTGTGAATTTCGGCATATTTTTCATGTAATTTTTGGGTAGATAGTGGAGAGGAGCTGGGAGGACCAAAGGAGAATACCTAGCAGCCACTGTGGAAAATATTCGAGGGAGTGGTACTTGACCACCTACTCCTCCTCCCCCAGCACCACCTATGGCTCCACCCCTAGCCCCACCTCCTCCAGCCGCAACCATTAATAATTTAGAGGTTGAAACTTGGAGATTATAAGGAGGAATTTTAAAGGGGTGTGATAACCCTTTGGTTGTTCCTGAGTAGGGAATGATAGTGTGAGGAAAATCGTCGTCAAGAGGTAGGAAACTTGGAAAAGAGCGACTTAGGAAATGGGGACTGGTTTCTTCGGACTCACAGGTTGAATATACAGGAGAATCAACAGGAGTCGAGTCAAGGTATACGGGATATTGGTCGGAGTTCTGAGAGATGGGAAACCAAACTTTGGGAAGTGAAGAGATCTCAATTGAAGCGGGTAGTGAGACATATCTTTTACCTCTATTAGTTAAAGAAACAATTGAGAAAGTCTCATTTTTTAATTTGGGTAAAACCAATCCAGGCTCTAGGGTTACAATTCTATTTGTGGATAGTTATCCACAGAAAGGTGGGGAATTTGACCTTTCAAGTAGATCCTTAGTGTTTGACAGTGTGAATTTAGGTTGATAAATCTTATTTGTTGATGTAGCAATCTGTTTAAGGAATCTTCTTGACTTTAAATTTTTTTCTGGGTCAGATACAGGCAAAGTGTGTTTGTCATCTAGATTCTTTCTGGTATTCTTTCGGTTAAAATCTAGTTTATAAATTGTGGAGTCGCCAAGTGAAATATGAAAGTAGCCTTATAAAGTTCTCAATCTTTGTTCACTATAAAAGAAGGAAAATGTTGATGTCGTTCTTCCCAGGGAAAAATAATTTTGTTACTTCGTTCCCCGACAATGACACCAAAATTGTTCCAGAGTTTATACTTAAGGATTTAAAATATAAAGTCTAGGCATTCAAAAAAGGTAGAGAGAGTTAAGGTATAAAATGTATCAGTTACTAAAAATAAAATCCATGGCTGGTTTCTTAACTGTCTCTGTCTAGCTTCCCAGTGTTCTTAGATGCTTATATCTCGTTCAATTGATGCCCATGAACGTTCTAATTCAACCCGGGTGTTTGTTTTTTGTAAGATAGTGTTAAATAAATTTAAAGAAATTCCAGTCTGATCTGAAAGGTCAGGTTCTATATTGGGTTGTCTTGTAACAGGTACAGTCATGAGGGATAAAGGTTAAAAAATCTATTACTTTGTTTTCAAGGTTTGTTGTTTCTGTTTTGGACTATAAGAGAAAAAATTCCCAAACTTAAATTAATAACATAATAGTTTCAGAGGTCGTTTCCCATTCCTGAGTCAAAACCGAAAATCATGAAAGTGATGGGAGAAAAACATAAAGTTGTTTAAACAATGTGAGGCATCAATCATGGAGGAATCTCACTTTTCAAAAGGGGAAGAAGAAAGACAACAGATCTCTAATGAATCATAAAAATATAGTAATCTGAATAATCTATAGGTCTTGGGCCTACTAATAGCAAGCACAGAGGAAAGACTGTAAACAATTAGATAACCAAATAACTCTTAACCACAGTAGATGTTGTACTAAATTGCAGTTCAACATTCATCAAAAATACATAAGGGAAAGATGTTGAAAATGAAGGTAAAGAGGAACACATAACTCAGGGTTGACAGAATTTGGAATCTCCGTTTGTATTTTCATTAATCACTATAAATGAGAACACTTCTCTAGTACAATTGACCGCAAAAAACGCCTTTTCTCAGTGTTACGAAATTATATTTATACAAAGTCACCAATTCTTGACGGTTGGTGATTTCCTAACTCCTAGGGGCTAACAGTCACAAAAACGCAAACTTGAACTGTTTGCATGGTTATCTTTTATTTTTCTATCATCCTAATAATATGAGTTTACAATATGATACTTCATTTCCTTTTTGAAGTGTCTCCTTCTTTTGGTCCGAGACATTCAATACATTTTTCTAGAAAATGCACAAAAAATCTAGGAGGCTCTAGTATATCCTTTTCCTCGAACAAATACAACTTTCTTTGAAGTTTTGAGAATCGGGCTTCAATCTCTTTGTCAGCAAAATTAACTGATTGCAATTTTAAATTTGGCTTCACCAGCCACCTGTCTATTTGGGTAACATCAATCTCCTTTAATTGCGAAATTTCAACCTGAATTTCATTCAAGTTCTCTTTGAGTTTCAGTTGATGTCTTACAATATTGATCTGTCCTAGTAGCCCAAGGAAATTGTCTTCTCCAATACCTAACAATACTTTGTCTAGTAAATCGAAGGTCTCTTCGCAATCATCCTTGACTTCCTTGGCCATTTTCTTTCTTTTGGCTATGTTGGCCTCCCATACTTTAAGCATGATATCACCCCTGATCTTCTCTGCAACAAACAACCTTGGAGTTTTTGATACCTCTTCTTTTGCCAAAAGTACAACTGCCTTTTGAAAATTAGTCTAGGCTTCTTTAGCCTCTTTTTCTTTGAAATTCCTCTATGAATTCGGCATTATAAATGTATTTAGAAAAGGGGGATAGTTTATACATTACTTGGATGTGCTCTAGTTTGAACAAGCCGACGATGACCTTTTGGCGATTTAGAATTCTCCTGGTCTGAATGTCGGTATTTTCTAAAGCCCATATTATCATGTCATTGTAAGGCATGAGTCTCGGTCGTGTGGCTATATTTTGGAGCTCGGACTCTACTATATCTATGAGTTTATTTTCAGTCTTTTCATTTCTGAAATTGCTGGGGCAGTTCCTAATCTCATGCTCCAGTATTTCAAAAATCTGCCTCCAGGACTTGATTGAATCCATAGCATGTGGCGTAGTATCGGATATAACATCTCCATCTAGATTTGAGCTTTCACTGGCCTCCTCACTCTTCTTAGGCACTTTTCTAGGTGCCATGTTGTTTGTGCTAAAAATCTTAACCTGTTACAGAGAGGAAATGTGTAAGCTCTTTTGAATGTAATTCGCTTCTTGTATGAAAGTGAGAATGAAATTCAAAATAACAAACCTTTATTAACCCTTAACTTGCCTTAAATTGAGCGTACTGATACAGGCGATAAAAATTAAATGCTTTAATGGGGATGGTACACTTGTATATATGCACTTTACGCTAAAAATATTTCCACTAATCCATTATAAATACTGACACATATCTATTATCGGCGATTCAAAACTAGGATTTCGAAAGGAATGTCTTTGAAAACTCCCGAATAGTGAAATGCGAGAAGTCGTTTAATATCTTTAACCTTTTTTTAATGTTAAGTTAATTATGCTTAAGTGCTTAATATTTTCGGGATTTTAGACTTCAGGGTTCTTGAGTGTGTAAGAGTGATAACTCCTTTGATTTTTCCGAAATGCGATTATTTAACGATTTGTTAGGTATGTTTAAAATTTAATTAATCATGATTAAAAAGGGATTTCGTGAAAAGTACATCGGGACTTTGAACTGTTGTTTAAGTCGAAATGGCCGAAAAAGAAAATATGAAAGGCTTAGAAAGCCGTTAAATGTTTTTAATTATTTCTTTTAATTCAGTTTAAATTATTTTAAACAATCACTTTTCGAGACTTCGGTATTGGGACTTTGGAGTTGTTATTTAAAATTCATACTTCGTGAATAGCCGAACCCTGAAACCTGAAACTCTTGAAATACTTTGACTCCTTTTTAGAACTAAAGGCGGCTCTGTAACCAAAGAAAAATTGAGTTTTAGGCTAAGAGAAGAAAAAAAATAAACTTTGTTTCAACATAAGTAATAAAAATTAGAAGCACAAAATTTATAAGTACGAATTATTAAGTATATGATTAATATACAGTCATTTTACCGTTGTGGGCCTTAGTCATAGGAACGAACATCTTTGGGTTTCACCCCACTGGGATGGGGTTGTTGGATAGCACCATGATCTTTTGGGAGCATTGCATTATCAATTCTTTGTTGTCCAATACTAATAATTTCGTTGATAGTGTTTCTCCCCTGATTAAAAAAATGTAAGACATTAAGGTTATGGATGATATCAAACATTTATGTATTTTATAAGTAATGAAAGGTTAATGTGGACTCATATTTATTTATCTTATCCCACAAAATAGATATTGGGGTCTATCCCATTCTTTTCCTATGATCAACCAAGGCTTTATAGCTTGTAACCAAGTTGGAGGTCTTCCTATGTGGTTTCAGTTTTGAAGTCATCACCCTGCAATGCATAAGAGTATGTTTTTTTAATGTTTTTGGGTACAATTACTTGAAAGTTGTAAGGCTATACAAATAATATTCTTAATATGTTTGAGTGCTTACGATTCGTGACTGTAAACTCGAGTAGCCAGTCTATCCTAGCTTGTGTTGGTCATGTTTGGAAATCCTTTCTTTGGTTTCCTTCGAAGTGTTAGGCAACCTATCATCAAAATTTTCAAGTATGTTATATATAACCACACTTTTATTTAGATCTAAAGAAAATTAAAGCTGGTATTGAAATCAAAATATTGTAATTTACCTTGGGGTACTAGGTATTTTTTCTCCTGATTTTTTCAATATCTTTTCTTTTGCATCATCAATGATCGCCTTCTAGTCCCTCTCTAGAATTGAGGGAGGATGCTCATACCTAGGGTTTTCTGTCAAGATTCATCTATAAACATCTTGTGTATATTTTAAATATTCTCCTGCTGTAGAGGTGACTGATTTTTTCCTGAACATGTCTACTCCAAAGAGGCCTTCGAGATAATTCATAAGTTCTTTTTTGAGGTTGAAATTCTGGAAATTCCACCTCATGCGTAAGATTGCCCCAAAAATCAAAAAGACATTTTTCTCTAAGTCCCTATAAAAATGGTCATTTCCTACACACAAAAATATATGATCATTAATTTAAAAATAATAATCTAGATTATTTGTGTATGAGATGGACAACATGAAACAATTAAAATATGAAAAAAATATCCGGGAGTCTTATTTGTTTTAATGAAAGTCTGTTATCATCGACCAAAAATGTGCATGGAAGGGTCCTCATACTTGTCACACGTCTAGCTCTAGGAAATGCAACCATGTCAACCACATCATCAGCCTCATCTATGTCACCATATCTAGATTTTGACCGATGTGTGGATGTTTGGCGACGCATGTCATGGATCCTATCTAAATTAGGTGTGGAAGGTGGATAAGTAAATAGTACTCTAGAAGCTATATGGAATTTTCTGTCGGGACTCTATGGCATGTCTACAGTGCCACTACTACCAACACCGAGCTAAACAGGTTCCAAAAATCTCTTTATAAAAAATAAAATGTTTTTTCGTGAGATAATGTAAATGTTGAAAAACAGAGTTTCATAATTGAATGTGTTGGCCCTTGACCAAGTTTTGAGGAAATATTGGTCAGGGTTGACCTCTTTTTGGACATCGACAGGATGGTCGAAGATGGAGCACCCAGGCAGATTGAGATCGTGGTATCTCACTTGTTTTGTGGACCCAACAAGGTGTTCATTAGGGTTTATGTAATGGGTTATGGGATGTTGGCCTATGGTTTTACCCATGATTAGGCCTTTTTGTAAAAGTATAAATATGTAAGGATGTAATGTAGAAGTAGTAGCATGTAGTTGAGTGCATAAGTGGCTAAGTGCAAGAGGCAAGTAGTTCTGATTTGCTTTGTGAAAAATACTATGCATGTAAGGCTCTGTGCTTAGTAGAGGAGTTGGCTTTGTGCCTTGACCTGATTTTGGGAAGGGAGATCTGGTGCACAGTGTGAAGGTCACCTGTCTGGTGTGAAGCTTGACTCTGTGGCTTATTGTGCAGGAGCAAAGGAATGTAAAATATTGAAGCCTAATAAAGAAGAAACAGTTGGTGGATGTAGCCCCACACTGGGGTGAATCACATATATCATGTGTTGATGTTTTGCTTTGTGATGTGATATTTATGTTGTAGATATGCTTAGTGAATTTATTATTATGAATGATATATAGATCTATGAATTCTTAATGATTTGTCTATATTGGATGTGTTAGACGCTAAGTGCGGTGTATATTTTGTCATTATTACTGCGTCGATTTGTACTTAGGGTTTGATCTGCAATGTGAATAAAGAAAATGAATTAATGTGTGATGTTCCTAAGTTCTCTACGAAGTGTTATAATCACATATTTGTGTCCCATATTGGTTACAGACACTTGATTCCTATAACCCCCCTGCCTCTACCTTGGGTGAGACTTCGTCTACTTCATAGGTGTTTCCGAAAGGGCCGGTAGTTAGGGTTTTGTTGGTGTGTTGTTGAAGCGTTGAACCCTGGGTATGCCCTTGTGCTAATAGAACAGATGAGTACATTAGAAAAAAAAGCTTTAAATTATGGTTACTACCCTATATGCGTTAAGTTGTGACATAATGAGATTGATCCTTTGTAGGACATCAAGAGTTTGATCTGGACGGTCTAATAAGATAGTAAGTTCCTTGTTTTCTTTAATGATCTTTTTTAATTATTAATACCATTGGATCAGGGGATGAATACAACCCCTCCTCATCGGAAGAATCATGATCAACATGGCCTACCGACCACGTATAATTTCAACAAAATCAATGTTATTTCAATAAAATTATATAAACAAATAATAAAATTCATGTAAAATGAAAGTCAAATTTGATAATAATTTACATGTTCCATATCTGGCCCTTTCCACGATCATCCTGCCACATTATAATATAACTAGAACACCCAAATATTTAAAAAATTGTTAATGATAACAAAAAAATTGATTGCCACCCAAATAAAATCAACCTTAACGATCAACCTCCCACATTATTATAAAATTGAGACTGTGAAATATTTAAAACAATGTTAAAGATAAAAAAATATAATGCAGTAAGTAGAGGTTTCTTAAAGAGGTGTTTCATAAGTACCCGAACACTATTAGTCGATGTTTCTATTCGATTCGAATGGTAATCCACTAATAAGTCTTCCTCGGAAGCTATTCTTTTTTATTACGCACAAGACTACCCAATTCTCTCTGCGTCCCTCATATATGAAATTTGGTTGCTTGTTTGTTGTCCCAAGTTGTGTGTTGTTTATAAAACCTATGATATTTCTAGAAGCTTTAGGCCTTCCATCAATATAGATAGTCGCTCCCTTATTTTTATCATTTTTTATTAGTTGTATATAATTTGCGGCGAGTGCATATCTCCACATACTTTGCATGTACCAAACCAGCTGCATCTAATCATTATAATTGTAACACGATATGGCATTATCCATCAATTCAGTTTCTGTATTGTATTTTACAATTATTCCATCCATGGAAAATATCCCCAGGCCATGTAGGGAGGATGGTGCAATGCGATATGTCTTATTGTTGACAATGAAGTTAGTGTCTAATGGAGGAAGTTCCTTAGGTACCCATTGTTTCACCAAATTCTTATACTTGAGTGGCACCTCTAGGTATCCTATGCTCTCATCATCATAAGAGCATGATCCTCCTTCGGTAAGAAAAAATTCCATGTGTCTATGGAATTTTCTTCTGAATTTTTCACATCTGGTCCTTGTTTGCATATCGTATATACTAGATGCAGTCACATTTCCCTCTATTTGTCCTAATATTTCCTCACTCGATGAAGAAATATGTGACAGGTACCTGTTTGGTTGTACCTTCAGTCATATGTGCACGTGTTGTTAGTGAGTAGTCCATCCTCATCCTAGTTCCAAATTTTTTTAAAACAAATCTATATTCAAAGTTCTAAATAAATTTTGTATAGCTTTAGTTTTGGATGCACAATTAGAGGGTGAAATTACCAATATTAGTAGGGTCACTCATGCATGCAATGGATTCCCAACTTAGTGAAGGGTATGAATATCTAGTTGGGTGCACCTTAATTCGACTCTCTTATCCATGCAAGAAATATGCACTATGGTTATATTTCACACTACAAAATGTTTTTCCATGCATTTATATTCATTGTACCTATCTTAAATTACTAGTTTATAAATTTCCCTCTAACTTCATCCCTTGGAAGTGTTAATTAGAATAGATGATGTTGGAATACCATGATCTTTGGTATTCTATGGAGATGGTAGAGACTACCAATCATGTGTTGTTAGTAGAACATAGAAATAAGATGGGCACGAATTATGGGTAACACCCCCAATTATAGGTATTCAAGCAAAAGTTTTCATTAAAACTATGCTTGTTGTAGATGCATTGCAGAGAAAAATGTCATCACCTTTCCATATGGAACAAAATGGACCTTGAAGAATGACCATTTGTACTAGATATGATTATTCAAGTTGAGGAAATTCTCATAGAAAGAGTGAATCTAATAATGCAAGTAACCCACACAAGTGGTGGAAAATACAAATATAATATTCACACTATCAATTTCCCATAGGACATGAGTACAATTTTCAATTACTTGCCTCACCAAATTGAGGACTTGGACATATTTCTTGTGAGAAGGAACAACTCTTACCAAATATATTATTGATTTTTTTGTTAGTAGATATCGCGTTATGGCAAGTTTGAAGTATAAGTTAGAACATGATTCTTATTATAAGGATGTCCAACTAACCTAACCACAATTTATTATTTTCCTATTGAACTTACAAACATACCTCCTATGATTCATATTGTCATAAGTAATATTCAAGAACCACAACATAGCCACATAGAACTTCATGAGGGATACACTGCCTCTATTAAACCACAAGACTAGAAACGATTGTATTGTGTATACATTCTCCCAAATTCATGTAGAGAGGTAGAATAAATAAGGATCTATTTGCAATCTACAGATTACATATCCACTAATTCCATTGATTGACCACTTAGTACACTGATTGACCCAAGGGTTGGAATGCACCTATAAATCCTAAAATACGGATGAATACATCTCCATGTACTTGTTACTCAAATTAAGAAACAAAATTTGACAATATTGATAGTAGGGTGAATGAATTACAAGTGAGGAGGGGGGTCCCTTTCTAATACGAGTCTCATACTAACAACTCTCCTCTACCTTAGTGGTGAATCATTAATGCACAGAACTAATATCACTCCACTAATTTAGTGATTACTCATCAGAAACTAACCACTCTTAACTTAGTGATGGGGCATTGATGAGCTTGCAAAACAAATATTTCATGTACAAAATATGTTGTGCATAGATACAGAACAAAAGTTGTTTCTATAGTGAAGAAGGGAATATTTAGGACAACAATTGGAATTTAGTTTGGTTGGGGAGTAGAAAAAAAAACGCAAAGAGAGATGAAGTCCAACCAAAAGAGGTGCAATCAAAATAGACAGGTTGAACTCTTTACATGTAAAAATTAATGGAAGCTAGTAGGAAACAATGAAACAAAAATTCTCTATGTAATTTATAGAAGGTTAGCAAAAATGTTAGTCATTAAGAACGCACAAATGTTTTCTCATTAAAACTAGAACTCTCTCAAAGAAAATATAAATCAAAAGGATGAATTACTCTAAAATTACAGTTAAAATGCTCTATTCTTTAATCAATATTTTTGAATAGTCTATGAAATTGGATATGCATAAGCATTGTTCTATCAAGTTGTAACAGTAATTAGTAAAATGGTTCTACTTCATTACTAGTATCATGTTGGTATCAAATTAAGCTCATAATGATTACCATAGTGTTACTCTTTCACACTTGTATTATCTAGCACACGCTAATTAATCTAGGATTCAAACATGCAAACAAACCTTCTCACACATAAGTGTTAGTTGGTGATGGAATCCAACATCGTAGGATCAATGCATGAAGGAGATGAGTTTCGGTGGGTGGGAAAGTTACGTTGAGAACATGCTTAATGAACTAGTGCCCTGATGAAAATTACCTCACCAAGTAGTGGGAAACCCTCCAAGGAGTCCAAGTGATTCTAGCCAATGTCGATCCCAGGCACAACACCACCTTCCCTGTGTTGTCACCTTGGGTAGGAAGTCTAAAATATTATGGCCTCAATGGTACCACCTACTATACCAAAGTAGAGGGGTGACATTCGATAGTTGACACCAAGACCAACAAAGCATGGTTGATTACTTTGGTGGCCACAATGCGACCTCATGCTTGACCCTTTTGTTAGAAAGGCTTCCAAAAGTCAATGATATAGAAAATAGATTTCACTCCCTAACTCAAAGATTTATGTTTGTTTAGAAACTTTGGAAAGTTATTCTCACAATCCTATTCCAAATCTCTACACCTAGGCTAAGATGGGTTTTAAGATCCCTATAAAAGTTGCTAGATAAATTTTAATTAGAGATTGATTTTAGGTTGTTGTTACTCAAAGGAGTGGTTTTGAAACTGATGGTGTTTCAACTCGACTCTTTAAACCATGAAAGAGAAAAATTAAATGAAATAATTTCAACTTCGATGAAAAATAACTATGGGAAGGAGCAAGAGGTTTTCCTGGATCCTTGTAAGAGTCTTTGGAAGGATATGGTAATTAATATTTCAATATAGACCACTTAATGTAATCATTCCCAAAAATAAATTTCCCTTGGCTCACATTAATGTTTTTCATGGATGAGATACAAGGTTCCATGTTTTTTCTAATATTAAACTCCATTATCTCATATTGAAGCACTTACCAATGCAATGTATTAAAGTTGAATAATGTGAGACTTTCCAATGTAATAAAGTTATGTCAAGAAGAATTGTAAGGTGATGTCTCTGAAGGAAAGTTTCATGGCATAAATAATGAGGACAAATGGCCATGTGGAAGGGAACTCTAAATGTAAAGAAGGAAGAAATGGCTATAGAGAGCATAGCACGTATATTGCATACCAAGAAGAACAAGACTACAACACCCCTGATATGTGTTTAGGTATGGATATATAGATGATAAAGCCTAGGTGTTTGAAGTGTGTTCCTATTAAGTAGGGATGAGATCACTAAGAGGAGTGGAGGTTCATTAATAATAGTTATTTAAGTCTCCAATAAAGCTTCACCCATTATCTTTTCATTAAGGGATGACAAGACATTTGGGGTCCATAAAAGGAGGGGTGGTCAAGAGCCATATGGTCTCATAAAATACAAGTTAGAAGGATGTGCCACTCATATCCTTATCAATAAATGAATAATTAATTGACTAAATAATAAAAAGTAAAAATGGTATAAAGGATAGGGGATATGCAAGTTGGGAGTAGTGTTTTTAGGAATCAAAATAAGTAAAATAAAGAGAGGTTTTATTTTTTCCTTGGAAAGTGAAAAAAAAGGAAATAATATAATTCTAATTTAGTGTTTGAGTTGTGAGCTAAGGATTCAAAAGGTTGATGGGATTTATTGAATGCCAATTTTATGAGTTTGGTTTCTTTTAGATGTTAAATAATTAGGGTCAAAGGGATCCCTTAAGTTACATGATTCCATAGGGTGTATTCTTAGGCAATCCAATTTGTAGCAAGTAAAGGAAAACATCAAGTTGAGGATAACATATTTGGAATCTATATTGTTTATGTGACCATTAGCCATTAGGACACCATATGAATAAATTGAAGACAATCCCAAGATAATTTCCACAACAAAATGAGTCGAAGGTTTATTGTAGGGGGTTAGGGAGATAATTGCAACCAAAATTGAAAAAATATTGAAGTTGTTGATGGATCTATGGGAATTCACATCCTTCCTTTAGTGTCTCAACAAGGGAGACTACTAGGGTTTGAGGCAAGTATGGGCAGGGGAGAAGAAGGTGAGATTTCCCTCTCCTTCCAACACAAAATGGAACTAACACAAACTTGTAAAAACAAAAAGACTATTCTCACATTAGCAATGTAAATTCATGAAGTGTGCAGAGGTACTCACCATCCCCACCCTTGCCCTTAGTCTCGACGTCACTTGATCAATTTTACAGATGGCCCTCGACAGGTGCAACTATTTCCCTCCACTCGTTCTCATAATCACCTAATATTACCCTTGATGTAGGTTGTCTCATGCGTAGGTGCATTTATCAGATCTTACATGATGCAGGAGCATCGCCAACAAAGCATGCGTGGAGGACAGTTGGGCGCACTACCATGTATTTTGAAATATTTTAAATTTCAAAGATGGTGTATTGATGTAACATATGGAAAAGATTTTTATTTATGAATATCTATAATGATAAGAGGCTGAGCCATCACATAGGATCGATGGGGAAATGTATTTTTTTTTAATGAGATGGATTGTTGTACATATCGAGAGTTTTTGCTCTTATCTTTCTGACTCCAATATTTATTGTAATAAATGTTAAGTAGTTGAAAGATTTTATTTCAATAGGATAGCGTAGAGCAGTTGGAGGGAATAATTCGAAGAGTCCCTTTGTATAAAGATTTGTATTGTTGCCAAGAAAAGGTTGTTGAATCTAATGTGTAGATTTCCATTGTAGTCAAGAGATGGGAACTACAAACAAGTAGTGTATGAATGTATGGAAAGTTCAGTTGAATGAATATAGAAGATGAGTATTGTCCCAAATGGGTGTTATTATTGTGTCTATCTGAATGAGTCAATGGTAGACTCTCTTTTTATTCTCAATTCTATGTTATTTCTTGTTCTTGTATCCATAAATTCATTTACAGGGTTGAATATATGAGTCACTGTGGAGAGTGAATAAGTTTCAAATGTTTCTCTTCTTTGAGCGATTGCAAGGTGTGCATAGTGTCCACAAGGTGTGCGTGACTAAGTCAGTTTCGACTCGAAGCTCAGAAGAGGTAACGTGAAACTTATGTATGTAAGGAGTGCATCGACATCCGCAAGGAGTGCATCGACATCCACAAGCAGTGTGTGACATAGTTTTCAAACTCATAATCTCAGGAGGAGTAGTGTGACTTTAGCCAAAGGAGAGATAAGTGGTTGGAGAATGGTCATAGACAACATGAAACCATCCATGAGGAGAAGTTTATTTGTGGAGGAAACCCATTGAAGGGTGTGCATAGGGCGATATTTCGACTAAGTGTCTAATAAAATGTTCTGAAGGCCGAGGAAGGCCGAGGAAGTTAAACTCAGGAGGAAAAGCGACAAAAGCTCTTCAAGGAGGGGAACCCCTGAGGTTTTTTCCAAATTCATTGGACGAGATTCATTCCAGAGGGAGGTGAATGATTCCAGACTGTCATATCTAGGAGAACTACGTGGAGGTTGGTTGTAAGGTGTTTCAGCACTTCAAAGTTTGGGAAGTTTGAGGGCTTGGTGAAGGCAGAGCTACAAATTCTGAAGTCCAAAGTCGTGAATTGATCTCATTCGTTGATTGCGAGAAGAGCACATGGCAGTGGGTTAAGGAATCAAGGAGACGAAAGTCCGAAGGTTCATGGGGGAGAGATTTATAGTTTCGTGAAGTCGCGAAACCCGAACCATAGTGGGGCCAGAAAATCTGAAGAGACATGCGGCAAAAGTCCAGATATTAGGAGAAGAGCGCTTCAGTAAGAACCGAAAGATGAGCTCAGGATATCCCCAAATTCTAAATCACAAAGGGATATACCTAAGGTCATAGCCATGGTAACTTAGGGGAAAAGGGGCTTGTGTATGTATAGTGGTTTTGAGTAACCACAGGGACCTGAAGAGTCGCTCCAACTCATTACTTCAAACGATCCAAGACCGGGAGGTCAAGCATCCCTTTGGAGAGAAGGGGGGTCTACGCCATTAGAGCATAGTGAACCTGGTCAGTTAAGTGATATTCCCTCCACTAGGTCTCATAATCACCTCATGATATTACCCTCTATTCAGGTCTCGTGCATAGGTGTAGGTACCAGATCTAATTAGAGCATAGTGAACCTGTGTTATGGTTGGTTACATATGTTAAGGTTTAGATGTAGTGATAGGTGTTAAGGGTTTCTGGTTAGAGATAATAGGGGTAGGGGATAATGGTGAGGTTTGGGGTTTTTTTTTTGAATGGAATGGGTGCGGGGATTTAGTGTTATGAATTTTGAATTGTGTTTTTTTTTGTTTTTAAATAATGGTTTTTTATTATTTGTTTTTAATTTAATTAATATATAATTACTATATATTATATAATA